>JAOWBF010000037.1:185324-195809 GCA_028566175.1 Vinca major
CCCAGCCGGTTTTCCCAAAACCGTTCCGGTTTTCGGATCGAACGGTTTTTAAGCATCTGGGTTTTGGCACCTACCGGACCGCTCGGAGGTCCGGTCGACGGTCCGACCGGCCGGTCCGGGTTTCAAAAAAATGGTTTTTACTATGAAATTCCTTAAATTAAGACAAGAATTGAGGAGCATCTATCTGCGCATAGTATTTATTTGGCGATACAAATTATAAACGAAGGAAGCAATAAAGAGGGAGTTAGATAGAGACATACAGCAAAACCAAGCATGGCAACACGACCCACAAATAATTCATTTTGCTTGGTAAATCCAATTCCACCTGAAGTTCCAAAAATGCCATCCTCAACCTTTGGCTTTTCCTTTGTTGCCTATAATATCAAATAATTAAGAAAATGGAACATAATGGTATTAATTTTCCATCAATATGAAATACAGAAAAAAAATATATATTAAAAGAAAAAGGATGATTAAAAATGGGACCTTTTTGGCAGGAGGAGCCTTGGCTTTGGATTTGAACATAGCAACAATGGAAGGAGATGCTGAAGAAGAAGAAGAAGTGGGAGCACGAAGCAAGAAGAAATGAGAGATGGGGTTTGGTCTTAGTCTTTGAACCAATGCTTCTTTCTTCAAATCCAATCCATGGCCTGCTGTAACATTAGCATTTAGCAACATTGTTTGAGCCATTTCTTTTTCCTAACCTGTAAAAAAAATCCAACTATGAAGCAACTAACTATAGGCTAGCCAAGTATGAAATTTGAGGTGGGATTTTAATAGGAAATGTGGATATGGTAAGAGCAGTCGATAGGTGAATAATGTGACCACGTCCTTGTAACAGTGTTTTTTTTGTTGATATTTTGGGGACAAAAGAAATGAAGTGAGCTGTGTGG
This sequence comes from Vinca major, assembly GCA_028566175.1. Taxonomy (NCBI): domain Eukaryota; kingdom Viridiplantae; phylum Streptophyta; class Magnoliopsida; order Gentianales; family Apocynaceae; genus Vinca; species Vinca major. The sequence continues at coordinate 186,218 of JAOWBF010000037.1, forward strand.
TGAGCATAGGTTAGTGATCTCTTTTTTTGGAACTTATTATTTGCCACATATTTGATATTTCCACCTCGCCACCCACATTTCAACAGTATATTCTTCTTCCATTGCTTCCATCTGACCTAAATGTAAGCCTTATTGAGTAAATATTATAAGTTATTCAGTAAAAAAAAAAAGAGTAAATATTATAAGTGGAGAGTGGGATAATGGACAGTCCGCTCACACCTTTTAAAAAAATAAAACTTCCAATAAATTTATCTCTTCTTGAGGTCATAGCAATTCTCTCCTCTCCCCATACGTCATTCTCTCGTTTCTAATACTGTTTGTGAATTTGTTTATACTTTATCTAGTTTTAGAGAAATTTTAGGTAATTTAGGTAATATATAATATGATTAATATGAGAAGCTCATATTATTAGTAACTTATCTTGTGGAATAAAGAAAGTAATAATAAAAAGATTCTTACACATGATTCTGAAACATATTCTAAATGTAGGAGTATTAGATTTCAATTGAATTTGGTTAAAACATTAATGTGTAAAAGAATTCATAGTTGATTAAACCTTCAAAGTTTGACTAATAGTTTTGGTGAGCAGTCAAGTAGTTAGTCAACAACGTGAGGAACATGAGACCACTCGTATCCTCTCTTCAATATGGAACACTAGTTTGACATCCCTAAGGCCACCCCATGCATGCATTAATAGCTTTATTGAGCTTTGGTTGTAATGCATTTATCCATTTTTTTATCAATAGGTAATATTATTATTCAGAAAAAAATAAAAAACTCAAGGATTATAAGGGAAAACCAAAACATTCAGAGATAAAGCTGCCCAGAAAAAAATCACATATGTAAAAAAAATTATGATTGCTTCAATACTTTGTTCATCTCACCTTGATCAAGAAAGATTCCAAGTCCAAAAGCCACCCAAAATTCTCTAAAAAATAGCAATATTACTATAGCAACTCCAAATCCATACATTATAAAATTAATAAAATAAGAAAAAAAACCCAAAAAAGAGAAAAAAATAGTGGGAAATGAGAAAGAAAATTAATTGGTATGGAATATGGATGGGGTGTTGTTGAAATATCAAGGACAAAAAGGCCAATCTGAGTGAGTAGAATGACTTGGGATAGTGAAATGCCTTAGTCTTCCAACTTGTTTCTTCCAATATCCTTCACAAAGAAGAGCCATGGAAAATTTATCTTCCACCCATCTATCAACATCATGAACAAAAATTTCAGTCTCACCATATTTTCTATTTCTTGCCATTAATCCACAAGTATAAATAGCACTCATTCTTCCAGGCCTATCATCTCTAAAACCAGTTGGAGCATCCACCATTATTAAATCCCATTCAGTTTCATAAACTTCACTTGGAAAAGTCTTGATTGCAAGTTTGCATCTTGAAACTCTTGGATCTTCCACCACTTTACAATCTTCGGCTTTTCCGATATCCAAGAGTTCAGAAGCTTGAGAAAGTCTTGTATCATATACAACATGATATGCTTCCATAGAGGGCATATCCCTCTTGAATTCCCTCATCCATTTGCTATCTTCCTCAAGAAACACAGTCCGGCCCCCGTAGTTAAGGGATGACCACATTAGGCTGTCATTGCCAAGACCAAATACTAAGAAGTTGCAAGGAGATTTCTTTTCTAGGATCCTTAATGTGACTGATAATTCTTCTAGTGTTTGTTGAGGGGTAACATTTGTGGAGGCATAATGGACAAGAGTATTGGCTAGTGAAGGTGGGATTTTGTTGCATTGTGCTAAAGAAATACATGTGTTCGACTGAAAACTTTTGAGGCTTGATGAGAATATTCCTAGCTTTAGAATGACTAGGAAAAGGAAGAAAGAACAAATGAAGATCAAGAGCTTCAAATTTGGAGTGTTTTGAGGTTTAGAGGACCTCATTTTTTTTCTTGATGTAGAGAAATCAAAAGAGGGACTTGGTGTGAAGAGGGGCTTGTGTTGAGGTTTTTAAGGTGGTTTTTGTATGACAAAAATGTTGAAAGAATTATAACTAAGATTTATTCCTATAAAGAGAGGTAGAAAAAATAAGATATTATGCGAGGTAATCAGATTTTTAATAAAAAAAATCACGTTTTTTTAAAAAAAAATATTAGATTTTGGTGGATATTCTTTGAGTTTTCTCTTTTTTCTAACATAACCATTAATCAAGAACCATGGAAAACTTATGCTAATGCAAATTCTTGAGGAAGAAAGAACGAATATAGAACATAGGATCAAAGGGGAAATGATTTGTTATTTGATTTCTTTCATATTATGCTTTGACTTGATTGAGGCAATCTAGTGGTTTTTTTTTACTGTTTCTGAAACCTGTTTATGTCTCTTTCATTTTTATTTTTTTATTCAGGAGAAGGGGTCAAATTGAAATAGATGTGTCATGGGAGTGTTCGGATTGTCAAAATAGGCTTTAGGCTGAACACCCATCCCGCATTTTTTTTATTGCGAGCTTTTACCACTCATCACATCCCCTTAATATTGCCTAAAGGATCATGTTTATATCTCTTTTCATAATAACGGCAATTGTGCACAAAAACAGAAAAAGGAAACAGCATTCAAGGAATTAACAATTTGTATAGTTTTTAGCTTTGAAAAATTCGTCTCCAGTTTCATTAAAATTGAATTAATTATAAGACCAGGAGTGACCAACTTGAAAATTTTGATTTATTATTATTTAAACAAAGTAGCTGTTTTCCTAGTGGTTAAAAAGTTCAATTCAATTGTAATTACATTATGGAAGTGTTAAAAAAAAACTTTAAAAATTGTGGAGGATCAAACTCTATTTCAAGGAGCTTTGCTCGTGCATTAAGAAAATCAATAAAAGGCCTAAACTGTAAGGGAAAATGAAATGTTTACGCTCCTTGAAAATGGAAGAACAATATAATGTCAATGTCAAAAAACAAAACGATATAAAGTCACACAGAAGAATGATAAAAATAATAATGAATACTAATGTTCAGTTTCACCGAATAAAATTGGGAGAAAATAGGAGAATTCCACGGGAAAGGAATTTCAGAGTGAAAAACATTGACAGTGCAGATCAAAACCGAGCAAATATAATCTCACGGAAAACAAAACTAATGAAGATATCTCTATCTACAAGACGCGTATACCAAATCTACAAAATAACTATAACATAAGCTGAGCTTGGCAGCTCAACAACTGCAACAAATGGCCAACCCAATAAGAATGCATAAATCATTTGTTTTTTAATCTATCTAAAACCTATAGCCTGAACCAGACTGAGGTGGTGCTGGTGGTAATCGATTAGGAGTAGTACGCCTCCCAGAACGAGATTCTGAGCTGACATCACCATTTTGCGGGGGATCACTGTAGCGACGGCTGTGGCCATTGGATCCATATCTGGAATCCCCATAAGAATCCGTTGGACCATTTGCAGCAGCATCAAAAGCAGTTCGCCACTCATCACCTGGTGAAGGTCCACTGGACGTAGGACTGCTTTCTGCATCAACCAATACACCCCCAGAAATAGTGAGAATCTTTAGAATTGGTGGGCATGTAGAACAAACAAGGTAAGTAGATCAAGGGCACAAATCTTCTTACATGCGTACGATCTACAATTCAATCAAATTATGCCCGTGCAATCTCATATTTTGTTGTGTGATATGTAGCAAAATCTATGATCGAAGAGGACATTTAAAGCACAACAGTAATTATGCTAAATTTCATCAATCAAAATGTTGTCAAGTGTAGTACTTGAAACAATCTAGGAGGCAATCAACAAATTTACATGCTTGTAGCAAAGCTGTGTCCAAAATGACCATACTACAAATCTTAAAGCCTGCTAGTGGAGGATACGGCGCTTTCTCCAATGCAAAAGTGCACTTAAATCAGATTTTCCTCTTCTATTTACTGACCTCAGCATACTGTAGCACTCAAGTGTACTAATCCGAATTCATTCGATTTTACCATTTACATGCAATTTTACTAGGAAGCCTGGAGGCAAAGTTCATAATTTTTCCATGCCATTCCCTTATTAAAAATGCATTCTTCCTTTCAAAACTTAAATTTGACCAAGATGCAGATGCATATAAATTAATATATGGACTGCTTTTATCCATTTTGTGTACAAAGGTTTAGTGACATAAAAAAGAAGTCAATGCACTCGTCACTAATTATTACCTCCTCCACTGCCATTTGAGTAACTCGCAGCAGCAGCTCGATTGTCATGAATACTGAGTTGTCTAGTTAGCTTTGAAAGAAGAGAAGACTGCTTCTGAATGCGTTCTCTCTTAAGCTTCACATTCTTGTCCTCCATTAGCAGCTCTTCAATTCTTGCCGTACTTTGGCCACTACAAGTAATAAATTAAATGAAGGTTAGCCAAAAAGAGAGAAGCGAGCATGTGAGTTTTGAGACTAGGAAGCAATTGACAGAAATCTTAACAAGTATGATTAAAAAAATTCCCTACATTACAGAAGTTTGTAGGCATATCAACTTATGTTGGGGCATTCACGAAACACAAGTACAAACCTGATAGAACTGTACAATTTTGTGAGCATATCTTCTTTAGCTTTCTCTACTTGGCAAAGGACAACAGCCTGGATGAAAAAAATTAACAGCAGATTGAGACTCAGATGGAGAGAAATTATTCATTGAAAATCAAAACACATACGGACAACTAGATTAGTCATTGAATAATGAAATGAAACTAACCTTTGGAACGTTGGCTGCAAGACTATTTAGAACAGCTTCAACGTAACCACGCACTTCTTGAGACATCCACCTCAATTCTTCTTCTGGATCTGCAGGTCTTCTTGTCATGGTGTCCTAAATTGTGGTGCAAAGAGTTGCATACTTATCAGCTAACTTTATACTAGATTCTTTCACATAAAATGAACCACAGGACACAGGTTTGTAGATAAAAGGTAAATTTCAGGGGGAAATGGGAAAAGGAACACCCGAGTATAAATGGAATAATAACCCACTGCAAAAGCAGTAAAATGAACTAATACTAGAAGAAACAGGAAATAATTAGAGGCCGATCCAGACAAAATATCAGCATGAGTTACTCACAAGAGAACCGTCAGACAGACTTTGGCGCATGGGAGGCGCAGAGTCACCCTTCACTTGACCCCCTTTTGAACTAATAACATTTCTCAATTTGTTTAGCCACTCAGTTTTGTCTGCCAGGCTCTCAGCTTTCAAAACTACGGCACTGTGAGCTGTAACATCAAATTACAGCTGGTTAGCATTAGTATTCTTTGCGGGAACAAGAACTACATGTATAAGACAGGAAAACAAACCTTTCAGAACTGTTTTGTACGGAACCCTGCTTGTTATTTTAAAAACAAGACTAGGTGCTTTTTCAGTGTCTTTAGCTTTCTTATCCTTTTTCGATGGAGCTTCCTCCTCCTCAGGAACTTCTTCAAGATTACATTCCTAGAGATTCAAGAAAGAGTCATAGACTGAGCATTTTGAGCTATAAATGGCCAAAAGTAGTGGTAATTATAGCAGAGATGCATCATGAATAACTGAAAACTATAAAACAAATGCAGCAACAAAGAATTCTCAAAAAATTAAAATAAGAGAATCTGTGTAGAAGGTATCTTGTTACGAATGTTTCATTGGTTTCAGATCCCTTCATTTTTGGGCAAAGGCTAACGACGGCTTATATCTTGAAAAGTAGGGAGTACTAGATAATACAAGACTTCGTTTAATACACGAATAAGCTAATTTTCCATTCCTTTGCGCAGAAACTCAGGCATAAGGTGCTGAAACTTACTCAGGACACCTCGCAGCTTAAAACTCTAAAGGATCAGCGACAAAAGTTCTTATATTAAACCAACTTCTCAGAGTTAAATGAGCACTTCCGATCACCAAAGAAGAACAAGAAAATAACCAACAAATTAATCCCAGTCCAGCAAATAGAATGTTATAAGGAAAAAAGAAAAGGAATAATGAAAAAGAATTGAGTATCCAAACTTCATGAGGAAAAGGAAATGAATTTTACTCAATTGTCTCACAAAATTAAAACACACTACATACCTCCAATGTGACAACACCACGGAAATGCCGCTCTTCTTGTTTCTTGGTGTATCCAAGCTGAAAAAACGACATATCCAAATAAACAACAGGAATATAAATACACATAAATAGTCAAATGCTGCTGCCAGCATACCTTGCCAGTTTTCTCGTTCAAGACAAACCATCTCCTACTCCACCCATTAGTTTTGGCACTTCTCTTCAACAAGAATCCTGAACAGATGTTTTTCGATGGACGGAAGAGACGAAGAAAGGAGGGGAAAAGGTTGAAGGGGGAAAATGGATATAAACGTCAGCTCAAATAAACGAAAAAAATCACAACCAAGCGAAGAGTTATATCTAAGTACTCCACAAGGAGAGAAATAAAAATAGATTCTTAAAATCAGCTCAAGAAGGCCCATAAAAAATTATAATATAAACATTGTTATATGATTTTCAGCCAAGTTACAAATAAACTTGGTGCATTTGCAAAGGTACAAAACTCTCAAGAACCTTCAGCCAAAAACTAAAACTAAAAATGATGCCAAGACAAAAACAAAAACATCTATGCTAAGACGAAGACAATCCTAAAAATACACGGACGGTCATATTAAGCATATATCCAAAAGTCATGCAGCATTCCAATCAGAACAAGCATAATTCTTACAACAAACATAGAGAATTTTGACTGAACCTGCTGTTATCTCCCCCTCGGCCCCTGCAGTTTTCAAAGCTGGTCCTTCCTGTGCATCTTTATCTTCCTTACCAGATTTATCCTTCATTGACTTTAAGCTCCCTCCAGTTTGTGGGCTAGTTGCCTGAATCCATGTTTAAAAACATTAAAAGCAGCAGGAAACAACAATACTATAAGAAAACTTCATAACATTTCACTAAAACTTATCAGTTATAAATCAATTCCACTGATAAAACATACCCTATTTAATATAGATTGCTCAGCCTCATGTCCCTTTTTGGAAGATCGAGTCTTCAGTTCTTCCTCACGCCTCTGTCTATCCATTCTGATAAAAGATTAAGAAAACAAAATCAATACTTCGTAATAAGGTATAAATACAAATAGCCTAACTATAAATAAAGATATGATTAACATGATAACAAGCAAATAAAAGTGGATATAAACCAGTACTCCTTCCATCCCATAATAAGAGCAACGTTTGAACTTTTTATTTTTCCCTAAATAAGTACTACATTTGCAATATCAATTGACATTTAATGAGTTTTTACCATGTTTATCCCCATTCTAACCACTATCACAGTCTCCAAGGAGTAGATGAGGATATATTAGTCTTTTTCCTTGGAATCTAATAGTTTTTAAGGACTCCATTATTTGTGTGAAAACCCCAAATGTTGCTAATAGTCTGTGAAAGATACATAAAGAATAAAACGTTATGACTCATTTATCAGGAAAATAAAACAACTTGCGGGCCATTCATGAGAGGGAAATGCATTTCTGAGCACTAAGCACATATGCATACTTCACATACTATACTATAGCACAGAAATGCAACTACTTTTTGGAAAGACAATTCTTACTCAAAACTAGCACAAAGAAAAGAAGCATTCCATTGGAAGACTTTTCCAGTACGGAGTATAAGTAGAAATTAAAACTATTCAAAAGGCCGAAACAGTATTCAAGATTTTATTCTCTTGAATATATAATAACAAAAATTATTTCAGACCATGCTAGAAGGATATCATAGTAAAGCACTTTGTTCAAAACAAAACCATAGCTAAAGAACCACAGTGCTGGTTCAAAATAATGCCAACTACAATCCAAGTTCCTAAACAAATGGAAAAAAAATGTTCTTGAACGATAAGCAGCTTATCATAAACAACCCTGACGAAAACAAAGCAACCCAATTGAGCTTACCTTCTCTGGACAAGACGGATGAAATGCTGCGGGGGTACAAACGCTCGCTCCATATCAACCAAGGCTACCACCATCTTCTTGGCCTCACTCTTGAATCCGTCCAAAGCACCTGTAGCTAATGTAACGACCTAGGCAAGGCATAAAAAATAAATATGGCCACCAAATATCTGAAGGACATTTAAATGTATCCACCTTTGGATGTTTACCTCTCGTTTAAAAGGAGGATATCTTCCCAGTCCAGGAGTAGCATTAGCAGCAGCTGATACAATGTCCACAAGTACACGGTGCACCTATTGGAGAGTGTTATGAATAATCTAGATTACAAGTAAGAGATAAATCCAAATACTGGCAGGGAGAAGTTCATAAATGATATAACAGGATAAATTGATTGGATAACTCAATAAAATCTCGCTTCATACAATCTAAACACTGAAAATGTTTGACTACAAAGCCGAAGCCAGACTGGCATCAGCACAATCGCGAATACACTGGTATTATCTCATATACGTTTGGCCAAGGGGAACAAGCTATCAACTCATGCATGCAAGGAAAACATTTCCTACAGTTAAAAGGCAGGGACTTTCAGGGAATCGAAGGAAGTCATCATGAAGTCAAAATTTTCAGCTTAGATTGAAATTTAAAGCACAAAAGAAATAGCTCACTAAGAAAAAATAGTTTTAAGGAAATCAGAAAAGATGTCCCACAAACTCAAATCCATTAGATAGTTTACATCTAGAATCAGTTAGAATTTCACCAAGATATAAAACTGTACAACTGCACATAAAGCAAGTAGGACAAATCAAGCAATAGAGGTAGCACACCAACTTCCGGAAGAGACATAGGTGACTGTTTATTTTAAGCAATATGAAGAATTCTAAAATACTCAGCATACAACATACAGCTAAAGCATGCAACAATAACAACAACAACCAAGCCTTAATCCGGTCGGCTACATGAACCAGCTAAAGCATGCAACGCCAGGAAAAAAAAAGAACATAAACCAATACCTCATCAACACAGAGTCGTGAAGGTTCTTTTGCTAGCTCTAGGACACCCTTTATTAAGGACCTTAATCCTTTTTCTGGAGAAATAAGGTATGGTTGATAACCATCTGCCTCTAGTACAATCTGTTGCCAGTATAGAACAGTGATCAATTCACACAGATAGATGAAAATCTGTAGCAACCTGATGGTTTAAAAAGCCCATAAACACTCGATGGAAGTCAAAAAAAGAACTCACCCTCTTAACATTGTTTATGTCAAAATGGCGATCCAATGGGAGTTGCTTTATCCTGTTGGGAAAATTGCCCTCAAAACTAGCAACTACTTTCCAACCATCACCCTATACAAAATGCACATTAATTCATATAAAGAAGTGAGAATCATGAAAGTAATGGCAAACAAAAGAGATCATTATTGTAAATAGAGTTCTCAGGCTATTATTACAAGAAGGCATGAATATATGAGATGTACAAAAGCTTGTAATGGTTCATATTTACTAAATAGATTCTCACCTCACCACTAGTAATGTGCTGGAGAAACTTATCCTCAAATTCACGGCAAAGCTCCAGAGCTAAGGCTCTAGTACCTTCCGAACTATGAACCATCTGTTCCCCCATTCTAACCAATTCATCCTGTACAACTTGAGACTTCCCCTGGAGGCTGCAAGAATGAGGAAAAAAGGAGTCATACATCTTATAG
>JAOWBF010000037.1:195909-206596 GCA_028566175.1 Vinca major
CCTAGTAATTTTCTTTCAAAACAAATTGGCAGAGTTTCGTGCTGATAACGTGTTATGAATATATAAGAGGGGAGAAGAGAAATGGGAGAGAAAATGATATTATGTGTATGTAGAAATGAACCGAAGGATAGAGATCAACACTATGCATAATAATAATGTTATTAAAGTTCTTGTTGGAGGGAGTAGCTGATTTATGTTTTCATGGAAGTTACGAAGTTCGATTTAATTGCATTACATCAAGAAGTTTATAAACACATTAAATTATCAACTCTTTCAAGAGCTTGGCACATGCATTAAGATATTCGTTAAAAATCCTAAACTGTAGGCCAAAAAGAAAATGTTTGCACTTGTGAAAACAGAACAACAATCTAATACACTTGGTAGAATAATAATGTTCAGTTTCATCATCCAATAAAATGGGGGAGAGGGGAGGGAGAAGAAACGACAATCCAATGGGGAAGGAATTTTTTGAATTGAAAAACATCGCCAGGCAGATCAAAACCGAGCATCTGCAAACATATAGGTTGAGGGAGGAAAAAAGGTATTGTATGAGCTGGAAGAAGAAAGTGGCAACATCATGTAAAAAAGGAGTGGAGTGGAGTGGAGTGGTGGATTGGGATAAGTGGTGTACTGAACCAAATAAGATGGTTGTGCAAGACTACGACTCTGTTGCGAATGTTTGAGATGTTTTGGACCAAGAAAGCTATTTCGAAATTTTGTTATCTAAAAGCGACGATTAATGAAGATATCTATCTACAAGACGCGTATATACCAATTCTACAAAATTACTATAACATTAGTTGAGCTCGGCAGCTCAACAATTGAAACAAATGGCCAACCCGATAAGAATGTATCAATCATTTGTTTTTTTAATCTATCTAAAACCTATAGCCCGAGCCAGACTGAGGTGGTGCTGGTGGTAATCTGTTAGGAGTAGTACGCCTATCAGAACGAGATTCTGAATTGACATCGCCATTTTGCGGGGGATCACTGTAGCGACGGCTGTGACCATTGGATCCGTATCTGGAGTCCCCATAAGAATCCGTTGGACCATTTGCAGCAGCATCAAAAGCAGTTCGCCACTCATCACCGGGGGAAGGTCCACTGGATGTCGGGCTGCTTTCTGCATCAACGAATACACCAAAAGTAAAGTCCGAATCTTTAGAATTAGGGGCAGGTAGAACAAACGAGGCACAACAAAGGCTAAAATAGTCTTACATGCCCTTGCAATCTAATATTTCGGCATTCTTCCTTTCAAAGGCTTAAATTTAACCAAGATGCAGATGGCAAAAAAATTAAAAATATGAACCTTTTTTAATCCACATTTTGAGTACCAAGATTTAGTTGCACAAAAAATAAGTCAATACACTTATACCTCCTCCACTACCATTTGCGTAACTCGCAGCAGCAGCTCGGTTGTCGTGAATACTGAGTTGTCTAGTGAGCTTTGAAAGAAGAGAAGACTGCTTCTGAATGCGTTCTCTCCTACGCTTCACATTCTGGTCCTCCATTAGCAGCTCTTCAATTCTTGCCGTACTTTGGCCACTACAAGTAGTAAATAAAATGAGAAGGTTATCCAGAAAGAGAGAAGTAAGCATGTGAGTTTTGAATCTATTAAGCATCAACCCGGATGAGGTTTAGTCCAAGATATAAATAACAGTTGTGAGCAAGCTTAACAAGTATGATAAAAAAAATCCCTACATCATTACAGAAGTTTGTAGGCATATCAAAGTAAACAAATATCAAGAGTCCACCTAACTTAAAATTTTGGGGAATCCATGAAACACAAGTACAAACCTGATAGAACTGTACAGTTTTGTAAGCATATCTTCTTTAGCTTTCTCTACTTGGCAAAGGACAACAGCCTGGATAACAATAACAGCACTATGAGACTGAGATAAGGGGGAATTATTCACGGAAAAGCATACACATGGATAACTAGATTAATCAGAGCGAATAATGAAGCGAAACCAACTTTTGGAACGTTAGCTGCAAGACTATTGAGAACAGCTTCAACATAACCACGCACTTCTTGAGCCATCCACCTCAGTTCTTCTTCTGGATCTGCAGTTCTTCTCGTCATGGTATCCTAAATTGTGGTGCAGAGAGTTGCATACTAATCAACTAACTTTATACTAGATTCTCTGACATAAAATGAACCACAGGACAGAGGTTTACAGATAGAAGGTAACATTTCAGAGGAAAATGAGAAAAGGAACACCCGAGTATAAAAACCCAATAAATGGAGTAATAGCCCACTGCCAAAGCAGTATACTTAACTAATAAACCAGAAGAAACAATATATAATTAGAGGCCTATTCAAACCGAACATCAGCATGAAGTCACTCACAAGAGAACCGTCAGACAGACTTTGGCGCATGGGTGGCGCAGAGTCACCCTTCACTTGACCCCCTTTTGAACTAATAACATTTCTCAATTTGTTTAACCACTCAGTTTTGTCTGCCACGCTCTCAGCTTTCAAAACTGCAGCACTGTGAGCTGTAACATCAAATTACAGTTCTTTAGCATTAGTATTATTAGCAGGGAAAATAACTAAATATATCAGGACAACAAACCTTTTAGAACCGTTTTGTACGGAACCCTGCTTGTAATTTTAAAAACAAGACTAGGTGCTTTTTCAGGGTCTTTAGCTTTCTTATCCTTTTTCGATGGCGCTTCCTCCTCCTCAGAAACTTCTTCAAGATTACACTCCTGGAGATTCAAGGAAGAGTCATAAACTGAGCATTTTAAGCTATAAACGGCCAAAAGCAGTGGTTTTTATAGCAGAACTGCATCACAAATAATGGAAAACTATATAACAAATGCAGCAGCAAAAAATTCCCAAAAATTACGCAAGAGAATTTGTAGAAGGTATCTTGTTACAAATGTTTCTTTCTTAATTCTTTTGCAAAGGGCTAACGATGACTTATATCTAGCAATGCATGCAGTACTAGATAATCAATACTTGGTGCCGAAACTCAGGCACAAAGAATCTAACTTTTCATCATTTGTGCCAAAACTCATGCAACAGGATACCTGGTAAAAATTGCATAATACTTTATATGATTAGTAACAAAAGTTCTTATGTAAAACAACCCTCTCAGAGTTACACGAGCACTTCCAATCACCAAAGAAGAAGAAAAAGTAACCAACAAATTAATCCCAGTCCAGAAAATAGAAAGTTGCAATGAGAAAGAAAAAAGGAAATATGAAAATGAATGAGCATCCCAACTCCAAAAAGAAAAGGAAAAGAATTTCATTACTTAATTGTATCACAAATATTAAAACAAACTACATACCTCTAATGTGATAACACCACGGAAATGCCGCTCTTCTTGTTTCTTGGTGTATCCAAGCTGAAAAAACAACATATACCCATATAAACAACCTGTATATAAAGACACATGAATAGTCAAATGCTGCTGCCGGCATACCTTGCCAGTTTTCTCGTTCAAGACAAACCATCTCCTACTCCACCCATTAGTTTTGGCACTTCTCTTCAACAAGAATCCTGAACAGATGTTTTTGACGGAGGGAATACACGAGGAATGGAGGGGAAAAGGTTAGGCGGGGAAAGAAACTAAGGAGGGGGGACGGTTAAGGGAAAAAGTATATATAAATATTCAAAGCAAATAAAAAACTAAGAATATCACAACCACACGAATGATTATTGCTAAGTACTTCACAAAGAGAGAGAAATAGAAATAGATCCTTAACATTAGCTCTAGAAGGCCCATAAGAAGTCAGAATATAAACATCTTTATTAGACTTTCAGCCAAGTTACAAATAAATACTTGGAACATTTGCAAGAGCTACAAAACTCTTAAGAACCCCACCCACATCACCCCGAAAGTAAAATAAATAAATAAATAAATTCAGACAAAAGCTGGTAAAACGAAAACATTCCTAATTCAGTATATGCAACACCAGTTAGACTTGGCAAATAAAATGTTAATAATTTCATTCCCGCATGGGATACTCCTTTTCACAGAACTAGTTCCTCTCCATTTTAATATTTGTCATCAAAACAAGGTGTTATTGCAATCAACCACTAGTATGGTTATCCAGGCACATCTAAGCTCCAGAGAAATTTTGATCAATTTTGACAGCAAAATAAATAATCATGGCCATAATCAATGTAGTTGGGCCTTCTGACAAAAACAAGAAGGAAGATCAAACTAAACATATACCAAAAAGTCCTGCAGTATCCCAACAAGAACAAGCATAATTTCAACAAACAACATGGAGAATTTTGATTGAACCTGCTGTTATCTCCCCCTCGGCCCCTGCAGTTTTCAAAGCAGGTCCTTCCTGTGCATCTTTCTCTTCCTTACCAGATTTATCCTTCATCGACTTTAAGCTCCCTCCACTTTGTTGTCCTCCAGTTTGAGGGCTAGTTGCCTGCGTTCATGTTTAAAGACATTTAGAGAAACAGGAGACAACGGTACTAAAACAAAAAATAAGAAAACTAAAAAGGGAAAATATGATAAAAGTTCAAACAGTCGTGAGAAGAACATCACTAAAACATAATAGTTATCAATCAATTCCACAGATGAAACATACTCTATTTAGTATAGATTGCTCAGCCTCGTGTCCCTTTTTGGAAGATCGAGTCTTCAGTTCTTCCTCACGCCTCTGTCTATCCATTCTGGTAAAGGATCAAGAGAACAACATAAATACTTCGTAATAAGGTATCGTAATAAGGTATAAATACAAATGGTATAAACCATAAACGGTCGCATTTACATGATAACAAGCTAATAAAACTGGGTAAGGCCATGAAATCATTTCTATTTCAGCATATAAACAAGTATATAGTGAAGAGTAAAATGCTGTGACCCATTTATTAACAATATCAGGAAAATAAAACAACTGGATTCATAAGTGTGACACATTTCTTGAGCGAGCGCTAAGCACATATGCGTCATTAACATACTATAGCAGAGAAATGCAACTGCATTTTAGGAGGACAATTCCCACTCAAAGCTAGCACAAAGACCAGAAGTATTCTACATGAGAACTCTTCCAGTACAGAGTATACGTGGAAACAAAAACAGTTGGAAAGCCTGAACCAGTATTCAACTTCTTATTCTCTTGTATAATAACCAAAAAAGGCTGAAGACCGTGCTAGAAGTATATCATAGTAAAGACAAGATTATAGTTAACGGACCACTGTGAAGGTTCAAAATAATACCAAGAAACAATACAAGTTCCTATGAAAAATGAAAAAAAAAAAAATGATTTTTTAACAATAAACAGCTTATCACACACAATCATGGCGGAAAAAAAGATGCAGCCACCCAATTGGGCTTACCTTCGTTGGACCAAACGGATAAAATGCTGAGGAGGAACAAATGCTCGCTCCATATCAACCAAGGCTACCACCATCTTCTTGGCCTCATTCTTGAATCCATCCAACGCATCTGTAGCTATTGCAACGACCTAGAAAAAGCATAAAAAATAAATATGGCCACCAATTGTCTGACATTTAGATGTATACACCTCTGTAAGTTTACCTCTCGCTTAAAAGGAGGGTATCTTCCCAGTCCAGGAGTAGCTTTGGCAGAAGCTGATACAATTTCCACAAGTACACGGTGCACCTATGGTGAGTTTATTATATAAAATGAATTAGAAACAAGAGATAAATCCAAATACTAGCAAGCAGAAGTTCATCAATGATATAACAGAATCAATTGACTGGATAACTCAATAAATAAAGCCTCAATCCATACCATATAAACACTGAAAATGCAACAGACTACAAAGCCCAAGCAAGACTGGTATGAGCACAATAGTGAAAATACTGCCCATATAAGTTTGACCAAGGGGAACAAGCTATCAACCCATGCAGGCAAGGAAATATCAGTTTGAAATCAGTGACTTTTAGGGAATTAAAGGAAACCCAAGTCCTCATGAAGTAAAAAATTTACAGCTTATATTGAATTTTAAAGCACAAAAAGAAATAGATTCCTGAAAGAAAAATGAGTTTTAAGGAAATCAGAAAATTCGGTTAGATAGTTTACTTATAGAGTCAGTTAAGAGTTTCGTCAATATATAAAAATGTACAACTGTACATAAAGCAAGTAGGACAAGAACAAGCGATAGAGGTAGCAGACCAACTTCGAGTGGAGACATAGTTTACTCTATTTATTTTAGGCAATATGAAGAATTCTAAAATCCCGGGCACACGACAGCATCCGTTCAGATAGCCAACACCTGCAAAAAATAAAAATCGAAGCGAAAATGAACGTAAAGCAATACCTCATCAACACAGAGTCGTGAAGGTTCTTTTGCTAGTTCTAGAACACCCTTTATTAAGGACCTTAGTCCTTTTTCTGGAGAAATAAGGTAAGGTTGATATCCATCAGCCTCTAGCACAATCTGTTGCGAGTATAGAACAGTCAGCACATCACACATAGAGATGAAAATCTGTAGCAAACTGATAGTTTAAAAAGCACAAACATAAATGCTCAATGGAAGTAAAAAAAAATAACTCACTCTCTTAACATTGTTTATGTCAAAATGGCGATCCAATGGGAGTTGCTTTATCCTGTTAGGAAAATTGCCCTCAAAACTAGCAACTACTTTCCAACCATCACCCTAAAACAAGATGCACATTGCAACGAAATTTGCAAATAACACAAAATTAGTTCATTTGTAGAAGAGCAAATAAACAGGTAAGTAATAGCAACGAAAGAGATCATTATTGTAAATAAAGCTCTCAGGCTATTATTACAAAAAGGCATGGACATTGGAACGGTTCCTATTTTACTAAATAAATTCTCACCTCACCACTAGTAATGTGCTGGAGAAACTTGTCCTCGAATTCACGGCAAAGCTCCAGAGCTAAGGCTCTTGTACCTTCCGAACTATTAACCATCTGTTCCCCCAGTCTAACCAATTCATCTTGTACAACTTGCGACTTCCCTTGGAGGCTGGAAAAATCAGGAGAAAAGCAGACTTAGATCTTAGAGTCAGCAAAAGTTTAAGTAGAGCCTAAGGTTGAAGAACGGATAATTCTTTCTTTTTCTTGCTCCAAATCTCATGTCTATTAAGCGATCAGAACGCTTTTCAACCTCTTAAGAAATACAAAAAGAGAACATTGCTAGAAAAGAAACACAAAAGAATGAGTTAGAAATTAAGTCGAGAATGGGAGAATCCCACCACTAGCAGAACAAGGCTGCCAGAAGCACTTCATAATGCATATTTAAGTGCTTATTTTACTAACTCGCTGCCACTTGAACTTTCGATGTAGGAAAAAGGACAGCTCACACTTGCCAAATTACACGACAAAACATAATTGAAAAACAATTAAGAAAATATTTTATGCTTGTTTAACGAGTAAGAAATCTCTTCTCAACAATGATGAGAGGTGTAGAAAGCCAGACATACCCTGACAGAAGATTAGGGAGCCTGACTTTCATCCTGCTACGAATCTGGTTAGCTAGGGTCTCAACCAAAGCTAATCTGCCAAGTTTGCTTTGTGGGACTCCAGTTAATATGGATTTAAGGCTTTCAGTTTCAGCTCGCCATGCAGTTTCCAGCGAGTTGTCTGCTCCAACACTTCCTGACTGGGCAGAGGCAATAGATACAGATTGACCAATTAAAGCAACCCATGGAATATCTGCTGTAGTTCGAGGTCCTTGATTCAACAAAAGAGCCTGGACAGCTGCAAGGATTTTTGGATCTGAAGAAGCTTGATCTATCTTACTAATAACACCAACAGTTCTTGTGCCTGTTCAGATCAAGGAAACGTTATCATCGTCTTAAAGGCAGGAGAAGAATATCCCACAAATAGAAATATGAAAACAATAAAAGGTCTTTTAAAGTCAAAAGTAGCAAGAAAATATTAAACGCACATTCTCCATCATACTCTTTGGCAATTCTGATGGCTTTAGCTGACACAACTTCTGGTGCCTGTGAAGCAGGTATTACGACCAGCAAAATTGCATCATTGTGTTGAACATATTCACTCTGGCAGAGCAACAGCGGAGTGTAAGTTTTCAACTACTGATATAGCTTCAAGATATGAAAAAAGCCAGCATAGTGTATTAAGTTAGAAGCAGCTCACCAATGAATCATCAAGATTCCCTTTATCCACGCCAGGCAAATCAATTAACTTCAAAGGAGGAGCTATCCACCACAAGAACACCACCACAACAAGAACACAAAATTAAAAACGATCAAACTTGTCAAGAAAAAGAAACAGCAGACTGCACATACAAAATATGAGAGTTCAAGACCATTTCATTACCAAGAAAACAGATGAATAAAGCTCTGACATTAGCTTTAACACGAGGTTTTTAATTATCTATCCCATCATTTCTTTACTCGAAGATTGTAAACCGTGATATTTTATTGTGCAAGAAAATTTTCTTACTTCCTCAGTCATTGCTAATAAAGTAACAAATTCTTATATATTATCCTCTTTTGTTCTGCTGGTTCACAAAAAGAATGACAAAATACTAAGAAGCAATAAAGAGATTTTAGTGCAACCAGAATTCAATACATAAACTGGAAGAGTTCCGCCAGACAAGCATCATCAAACTCTTACAATACAAAAGCAACACACCTGTGCTTGTACGAAGCTTCAAATATATTTCATCGCGACTTTTACTTGAAATTTTGCTCAGTCTGTCCTGTAAAGAATGTCGCAGAGCACCTAGCATAGGCCCCCAGAAAAAAAGAAACCAAAATCAATAAAATTGGACTCATGACAAATTGATCTTAGAAAATTATGCTTTCTTTAAGTGAATAGATTAGATTTTTTTTAAGAGAATGCTGCATTTTAAGATATCTCACTTGCAGAAACTGGTTGGGATTTGCTATCGATCTGCAGAATAATTGATTTGCTGCTTAAAGAACCATCACGCTTCAAATCTATGCATATGGGAGCACGAGTAGCACCACCTTCACCAGTCGGCTAGTGACAAAATAAGTTACAAAAATAAAATCAATAATTAGGTTGAAACAAATAAATATTACTTTCAAGCAGCTCAGAGACACAAGTACAACAATATCAAAGGGCTTCTATGAAGGACATACCAACGCTGGATGTCCAATTAAACTGTTCAAAACAGCTGACTTACCCGCACCCTGCACAATATATGAACAAATGGAGATCGTACATGTTATTCTGGTATACGGAGGAAAGAAGGGAAATAAGACAAACGTATACGATTTAGAAAATCTACTCCGAACAATGTAATCCACTATCTACAGATCGTAGCATCATAACACACACACACGTGTGTGTGTGTGTGTGTGTGTGGGTGTGTATATATTATATAGCAATTGTTAGTCACAAACTAAAATAAAGGAATGAAATAGGTATAGCAGTCGTTGAAATCCATCATGCATACGGTCTCAGTTCAAAACATAAATCCAAAGCTCAACAAAAAAGTTATCCAGACAGCTCTCTTTTCGCCCCTACTGTGTAAGAGCTAACACTCCCAGCACAAGCATCACGAAAGCATATCTAAACCCTCATTTGCACCAGGTCTTAAACCAAATGGTGGAAAAGTGACATTAAGGTCCACCTTATTAATGATCGGATAAAAGAGCTCGGCATTTGACCAAGCACCACCACCACCACGCCATATGATGAAAAAACTTTAAAAAAATAAAATAAAAAAGCAAGAAAGCTCAAACTCAAGAAGATTGATTTCTTGGGGTAAATTTTTTCAATGCAAATCAGAGGGTAATTAAAATTATTTCAGATGCTCAAACAAGGTGGAGAACATAATTAACAACTTTTAAGTGTTGGGAAGAAAGAGGAAAAGGATATAGATGCTAATGAAAGGCAGATACTTCAGCAGAGTTAGAAGCAGACAGTTGCAACGTGTGAGTTTCACTTTCACAACATTCAATATAAAATATAATTAGTTATTTCTAGAGATAGAAAGTACTACCGTTTAGTAGAAACCCAAAGAATAAAGTTCATATTTAATCATTCAGTGTGAAGATCTGAAATAGAGCCAGTGTTTCTAGTCCAGATATCATTGTCATGTAATTTACTAAGGAACATTGCAAAAGAAAATTCAAGATCCTTCACCTCTTGGTAACTATAACTACAACCAGAATTCAAATCGGAAAGGAGAACAATTACCTCCAAGTGGTTTATACAAATAATAAATCAAATTGAGATTGGAATTACTAAACAATGTAAACATTTACACATTTTGAATAACCGGATAATATTTACATAAAATAAAATACTAATTGCCACAACTAAATTTTGTGAAATCAACATTTGCCAGGTAATAATTTTAGTTGCTTCTACTGTATAGATTTTAAATTGATTATCTGAAGTACATTTCGCCATCATTGATCATAAGGCATTTCTTAGAACCTAATCCGCTTTTCACTAGCAAATCCTACCAAAATTCAACACCATTTATACTAAATATTGAGCATATTATTACTGAATAGTACCAAAGCAACATCACAAAGAGAAGCAAAAGCAGATACTACAGATCAAAGAGAAGTAACTCAAAAACTAACTAAAATTTGCAGATCCAAATATTACACAGCCTCAAGAGATCTAATCAAATCAACTGATAAATATTTAAAGGAAAATAAAACCTTAAACTCACCGTATTGCCAAGAGCAACGACATTGAGAAAAGTATTTGGACGTTTAGATGATGATGAAGACGAAGTCGTTTCATCAATATCCTCATCTGCTA
>JAOWBF010000037.1:234971-247450 GCA_028566175.1 Vinca major
GCACTTCGAGGAACCCAACCTTGAATGGCTTCTCCAGCAACTGAAGATAGCCATGATGGCCAACCTGCTGCAGCCTGTTCACCCTTGGCACCATGAGGCATGCTTACAACCCTTGACATACCTTGCTTTGCTCCAATTTGTTCCATGTCAGTCGTACCACGCTTATAATGGCCATCCTTCGGCCTCTCTACAATTCTGTTTTTCAACCTACCCTCAGCATTTCCATCCTTGACAGAATCATTGGGAGCATTCCCCGCCCTGACCGAATCATTAGAAGCATTCCCAGCCCGGACAGAGCCACTAGCATTATTTCCTCCTTTGACGGAACCAATGGAAGCATTTCCTCCCTTGACGGAACCACTGGAAGCATTTCCTCCCTTGACGGAACCATTAACTTGTAACGCTCCATTTGTTTTTGGACTAACAGATCCTTCATTCTTGGTATTAACTACCTCCTCTCTACTCGAGGGAGCGATCACAGGAACTGCAGAGTTGATGAGCTGATTCTGTTTTTCCTTATCATTTTCAGCAACAGATTCACTAGCTGTGGAATCTTTTGAGCAAATGCAGCCCATTGTTTTACAGATTACTGTCCTGTAAGAGAAATGAAATACTGAAAATTTTCGCGGCTAAAAGCCCAACTCTTTAATGGGTTGAATTTCCATAGTCCCATTGGTAATAATCAGGATACTTGACCTCAATGTCCTTTTAACATTTGGCCAAGTAAATTTCAATATCTACAATCAAAATCTTGATTTTTCAGCTCCCTTCTTAACCAATAAACCATCTGAAGGCACGAAATCCTCCCCGTCCTTGGAAAATATCAAACACCCTCAAGCATAACAAAAATACCAGCAAACCCTCTTTACAACACAAAATTTCAAACCAAGAAAATGAGTCCAATCTTCGAAATAATGCACAATGATTCAATGTTTCCAAATATCTCTAATCTGTCACCTAAAAATCTCTGCAAAAGACAGGCATCTTCATAACCAAAAGAAAATTTTGGAACCAACCCACAAAGATTTTAAAAATTGAAAAATAAAATAAACCAACCAAAATGCAAATCCAGAAAACAACAAAACCGAACAAGATTATTTATTAGATAGTATAAAAAAACACCAGACCAGAAATCCAGCATAACAACAAGCAATTTAGTAATTGAAAGATTTAGCATATATATACATATACATACACATTATTTGTATAACATGTATATACATGGTATGCTGCATGAAGATGCAGGAATTCTGGTCAAGGTTGAAAGATAGGTTCCTAAAGAGAAATTCTGGGATTTTCCAAAAAATAAAATAAAATAAAATAAAAACAAAAAACAAAAAACAAAAAAAATATATTTTCAGTTACAATTCAACCCCTTAATTTTATTCGACCCAATTTTAACCCAAAAAAAAAATTATCATTTTATTTTCTAATTTTACGACATGACCAGAAATTATTAAAAGAAAGAGGAAAAGAAAAAAAAAAGTGATTTGGGCAGAGACTGTTGTTTACTGATTGATCATCCTAAAATGGAAAGAGAAAAACCCCAGAGCTAAAATTAAGGAGGTTGGCCTAAAAATGCGATTAGCCATTAGTTTAAAGCTTCTTTTTTTTTTGACAGATTATTAATTTCAAGAACCCCAAAACAATAGATTTACGAACCTCTGTAGATCACTCAGCAAAAATGCCCATTTTTTGGGTGCTTCTTCAAAGACTTGATCGTTTTACTTTCTTTGAGCTGATGAATGATCAAAGGTGAGGACTTTGATGTTGAGTTCTTGAATTTGGTCATTTCAGCAGAGGTTTCGATTCAGACGTGCATTGCAGTAAGAAGGAAGAATGACCCATTGTGCATGCTACTCCTTCAATGCCACGTTCAAATCAATTTTGTGAGTCTTACAAGTTCAATCCGGGGCCCATGAAGTTTTCCTAAATACACACTGAGGGCCTAAGTTTTTCGGAACTGAAAACTTTAGTGCATACTGAATAATTTTGGCCGTTTTAGTTTTTTGGATTAAAAATTTTAACGGTCTAATTTTTTTTTGCAGTGACACCAATGGTGATTTTCAGACACATGTAAGATAGATGTTATATATCTAAGGACGTGTGTTCATCACGATAAAACTAGGGATGACAATCTAACTACCCGCTCTACCCAAGCACCTTTTGGGCAGGTCAAAATCTCCATGTGAAAAGAATGTAGCAGATCAGGCCCGCTTCGTCCCATCCTGCCCCATTCATATTATATATTATAATAATATTATTGTTAAACATATTTCACATAATTTCTATATTAGCCAGTGCGTAATTTCCTATGATTTTTGAATTTTTTAGTTTTATTTGATAATTATGTTCTTTGATTTTTTGCCAAGAGTAGTGATTTTTTTTTTTAAAGTTAGGAGGGATGGGTCAAATGCGCTCTGCACAGGGCGGAATGCGTAGCGAGACTTATTGATCCGCAGCGGGTCACGAGATAGGATGAGGCGATGGATCCTGCGCGGAAAGGGGCTGGGTATTAAGATACCAGTCTCGATCTGCCCTATTGTCATCCCTAGATAAAATACATGTTGCAAACTTAGGTATGTACGTATTCATAAATATGATTTAACATCTGCTCAAAATTATGTAACATATATTCAAAAATTATTTTATATGTATTGAATTTAAGGTGTTATACAATATGTTCATCGCGAAATTCTACTACGTCAAATCTTTTTTCATATTCCAAAGGGTACATTTGGATGGGCTATTGAATTGAATTTTAATCCAAGAATTAAAAAGTAAATTATCTATAAATAAAAATATGTAACTTAAATTATCTATAATATTCAAGATTTATCACCATTTCTCCCATTTAATGTTATCCATTAGTAGTTGCTAAAAACCCTCTTGAAGGAATGAAAGAGAAATTGAAGTGATGAATTGGTTGCAACTTTTATTTATTTGTGTTGTAATAAATATGGGTATATAATATTTATCGAAATCTGTTAACACATATTAAATATTTTATTTTAAATATTTAAATACCTGACACATAAATATATATTCGTATTAGAGTACGAATAATATAGTTGAGGGAAAGTTTGGTATTGAACGAATCCAATGAGTCCGCCCCACACTTCCTCTCATATAATTTTTAGACAGAACCTATATGAAGGGTAGGTTGCGCAGACCTCCATGTCTCAGGAAAGTTTTCCCATAGTTGGTCAGCATTTTGGCTGTGCATGGGAACACGTGTTGGCTTCAGTGATCTGCATGCAGTTTGGTGTTGATCCTCTTCCACTACATGTCAAAACCATTACACTTCTGCCTCTTCCTCATCTATTTCTTTCTTTCTTGATCATAATTTTGCAAACTGATTCTCTCTTTAGGTCTATCTGATTAATTTCGGAACTAAATATTAAAGAAGAAATCAAAATGGATCTGTTGAATACGTTTCTGAATTTGGTGGTGCCACCAGCCAGTATGCTCATGCTTGCTTTTTCATGGCCAACTTTAACTTTCATTTATGCTTTTGAACGCCTTTACAATACTCTCTATGGTGAAGAAATGGACGATAAAGTTGTCATCATCACCGGAGCCTCTTCCGGTATTGGAGAGGTAATCTCGATCGTTCCAAATTGAATGTTTACTTTTCTATTCCATCTCAAATTGAATGTCCCCGGGGCTACTAAATGATTTGAAGATGTTTTTTGCATTTATTAAATTCCTAATTGGGTGGCTCTAATAGTATCAATTTTAAGTAATTTCCTTATGTGGAGAAGATCTAGGCATATGAATTTGGAAAATTCTGATATGGACATGGTTGATAGGTACGTTGTGGTCACGTTATCACAAAATTGTCCCTCATCCTCCCTCATTTTGAACTATCTATTTTTCTAATGAAAGTAAACAGTTAAGAAACAGTCTCTCTCGACCATATCATAAGTATTCTATGAAGTTTTAGGACTTGAACAAGAGCAATTACATCAATTTTGTTATTATTTGATTATTTCATGATAGTGTAAAGATGGGGGTTTTTTTTTTTTGTGTGTTAGCAAATTGCATATGAATATGCAAAGAGGAGGGCCAACCTTGTACTCGTGGCACGAAGAGAGAACAGACTGCGAGGGATCAGCGAGAATGCTAGACAGCTGGGCGCAAGGCTTGTGTTGATAATTGCTGCAGATGTTGTCAAGGAAGAAGATTGTCGAAGATTCGTCAATGAGACCATTAATTATTTTGGCCGTGGTAAGCCCCCCAATTCAAGTTGCACAATTATGAACCGGCTCAATTTAAAAGTGCATATTTCCAAATCTTTTACGCTAAAATTTGATCATATTTCGTAGCCATTTCAATGTTTGTGGAAAGCAAGCCTATCATCTTGGCTGATTTGTGTGAAATTGGAATATGAAGCCTAATTGTTCATATGGCTTAGAAATCCAACATTTTCATATTTATTGGACTCTATTTGGGGGACTAGAACTATGATCTTGGTTACTAATCACTTGTTACTTTGGTATTTCTACTTCTGCAGTGGACCATCTAGTAAACACCGCGAGCTTGGGGCACACTTTCTATTTTGAGGAAGCTACCGACACAAATGTATTTCCCATTTTGATGGTAAGACAATTCATCAATTACATCTTAACCTCGAACAATATACTTTCACGATAAATTTGGAGAATGCAAGAAAACATTTTAACTTTGAAGTTGTCCATTCTCAGGACATAAACTTTTGGGGAAATGTCTATCCTACATATGTAGCTCTTCCATATCTCCGTGAGAGCAGGGGACGAGTCATAGTAAATGCATCGGTGGAGAATTGGTTGCCGTTGCCAAGGATGAGCATATACTAGTGTTAATGAATTAATTCATGATTATATATTTCCTTCACTCATAAATGAAAATTTTCTATGTTAATGTTTTGCTTGGGTTTATTTTTTCTCTTTCTATGTTCTTGTCTTGTATTAGGCCGCCAAATCAGCAGTGATAAATTTTTACGAAACCTTGAGATTCGAAGTGAAGGATGATGTAGGAATAACTGTTGCAACACATGGTTGGATCGGCACTGAAATGAGCCGGGGAAGATTTATGGTTGAGGACGGTGCCGAGATGCAATGGAAAGAAGAAAGAGAAGTGAGTTTTCCCATTAGAGAATCATCTTTTCATTTACTATTACTGTGACCGACTCCTCGGTCTTTCTGATGTTTTGGATTTTTTATTGAAGGTGCAAGCGGCTGGTAGTCCTGCGGAAGAGTTTGCGAGATTGATTGTGTCTGGGGCTTGCAGAGGCGATCCCTATGTGAAATATCCAAGCTGGTACGACATTTTCTTCTTATACAGAGTCTTTGCACCTAATGTCCTGTTCTGGACCTTTCGCGTTCTCTTCAAAAACAATGGTTCAAGAAGAACTTCCTTCATTGGCACCGGAAGGCCTCTTCTGGAGGGATCACCACCCCGTAAATATATTACCGCTCCTCCTCTGACCTTCTCTCAATCTCCTGTTCAAATTCAGCAGCAGCACAGATCAGAGTGATATTTTAGGCAAAACAAATCGATGAACGACTCGTAATTTCTATTTTTATATTTCATGCCTTGTAATGGAGAGTAAATTTTGTTGTCTAAAACCATTTCTCAAAGATCATTTTCAATAATCTTGTTGGTAATAAAACAGAAATTTTCTGCTCAACATTTCCTTTATAACATCCAGGAATTTATTCATCATTTGAGTTTGATGCATCTCATCAATTAGCATAGTAATGAGTACATGTTAGTATATAGAAGTGATGCTCATAAATTTCACTTCCTTAAAACAAGAATCTGCTATTTCAGTTGTATAGCTAATAATAGACTAGCGGTCGAGTATCTGACTCGTAGTTTAGCAATCAAATGTATGACTCGTATTTTGTATATTTGACATGTAGTTTAGGAAACAGGATCAGACACTGTCAACTTAAAAATGTTGCTCCAACTTTAAAATGGCTCCATGAGAAAAGCCAATTGAAGGCTGCAGATCCCTTTTCTCATAGATAATCTTCAACAGAAATGTTCAAATCATCATTTCCATACCCATTCTTCTGATCCCATGATGATGAGGGGATAGAAACAGCATTATAATAACCATTTATAGTACTCTGCCCAGAATTTGCAGCATTCTCCTCCATTGTCTGATCATCCGCCGTCGTCCGTTTCTCTATAAATTGAGCATCAATAGCCATTCCAGCATCTGTAGCTGCCTTCTGCACAGACCTGGGAGACATACCTCTTTCAATGCCTGCTGGCAACACGACCGGGAAGTTGAAATCATGTAATGAAGTATTTTCTCTTAAGCAATAATAGGCTATGTCATGAGCTACAGCTGCAGCCTCAGGAGTAATGTAAGATCCCAACCAGAGCCTCTCTTGGGTACTGAGAACTCGAATTTCAGATACCCATTTGCCCCATTTTCTTCTCCTTACTCCTTTATACTTGTTCTGAGAAATGTTTGGACTGGTAGTTCCTTCATCTGAGCTACTCATTTTTTTAGCTTCCTTAAAAAGTTTCTTGATGTGGTAATGAATCTGATTTGGATTATGTAACAAGTATAAGAAGATTTTCTTTATATAGGTTGAAGAAATGAGGAAGTCAAAGGCCCACTTGGCCTCTGACTTCTTTTAAACAAAGTAAGAGGGAGGCAAAACATGTTTCTCTGTTTTAAGGTCAAAGAGGAGATTTGATTTGGTCAATAGAAGTTGTTAAGGCTTTTGAATCATTTATTTGGATGCTGAAATTGGAGTCTCATGCATTTAATGGCCTAGGCGTGTCTGATTGAATTTTGGGGTTTCTCAAGTATTAAATGCAAACATATTACCTTTGGCTTTGGCTAATTCCAAACACCCCCTAAATTCGGTAGGTATGGAACACTTGTGAACAAGTATTTTGTCCATTTGAACAAGTGTTACATTTTATGCGACAAGTGTTTTTCTCTGATGAACACATGTATTCGGAAATGTAACATCTGTTTAGCGTAACAAGTATTCTAAAAATTGCAACAGATGCTCACTAAAAAAAAATCTTAATCGTCAATTTTTTTATCAGATGGTTCCAAAGTGCGGAATTTTTGGCGTCGAAAGTATGTATTGCATGGGTTAAAAAGGGCAGAAAATCATGTCCCTATGTATGTCCTTATTCTTGTACCCAACAATCACAATCTGTCATGTGTGTATATAATTAGAAAAATATCTACATATCGAATTCTGATTTATTGAGTACATAAATACGGATATATACAGGGAATCATGATTTTCACCCGTTTTTAACGCTTGCAATGAGTGAAAATAAACCCAAATTTGGTGGAACCCCTCAAGTACATGTCGGTGCAATGGGAAAACAAGAAAACGATTAACTTCTGCAGTTACTGTTGCCCAAGTTAAGAGAAACTTTCAAATTTGACACATTCTTTCCTCTCTTTTTTCTTTTTTATTATCCAGTTTAAATGAATAAGGTTTAATTCAGCAAAAAAAAAAAAAGGTTTAATTTAAGGTAAGTACTAGTGTTTTACATTTCATTAAATGAGTGATATCGACATTAATTTCACGGTTAAGTTCGAAAGAAAAGGTCCACAGTTTGATATTCTTGTGCAAAACACAAAGTGGACAGAAAATTTGGGACGGAGGAGTACTACCCAAACATAGGATCAAGATTTACAGGAGCCAATTCCCTGAGTATAGCTAGCTATTCACAGTTCTAAACACCATAAGTCCATTTCTTCTGGTTAATCTGACAAATGTCACTACACCTTAACTCTAACTGGTGAATTTATCAGAAAGCTTGACACTTTATGTTGAAACAAATTATCCAAAAAACCAAGATGTAAGAGTTAATTAACACTCTTGATCGATTCGACCCCACATATTTTTAGTAAACAAAATGTAAAATATAATCTGTGATTTCATTCATTTCTCCTTCTTACTTCCCAGAATATGGGATTGTGCCATCTAACAGAGCAATACTAGTATCATCTCAGTTCAGATAGCCTGAGAGTCATGTAAAAAAAACTATGATTTCGAGTCAAAAGTATATCAACACCAATTTGAACAGAATATGGCACTCTCTGGAAATTATGTACAGGAAACTCATAGGAGAAAAACAGTAGGAAGATTGTCTTAATTCTCAATTCCTGCAAGTTCCATACCCCTAATATACAGATCGGAATATGATTACCTATATTTAGTTTACTTGGCTACAACTCCGGTAGTTGCTTGAGTATTGAAGCATATACAAGAATCATCACTGTCTGATGTGTAGAATGCAAGTAATTAATTTGAAAAAGGAAAGAAAGAACTTGTCAAAGAAAGATAGAGAAAGGGCTTTCACCAAGCACTACCTAAACTTGATCATCGACTTTTTGTCAAGTCAAATCAAGTGGCACTCAGTTGAAAGCATTTGAAATGGCATAAATGAAGTCCAAGAACCCTGTTCCTTTAAGAAGGCCTTTACCAGTCAAGAGCTCGAAATCTAATAGCAACAGAAAACCAATTGCAGCTGCCTTTCCGTTTATCAATTCATTTTCCGCGGTGAATCCAAACCCTCCTGATCCTTCATCAACTACCATTCTCACCTAAGATGCAGAACAGGAATCAGTAGGTTAGTAAATGCCCAATGGTCGGTATTCTGTTATTAATCCGAGAATATTTTGTTACCTCTTCCACATTGACATCAGTGCCTGTTATTCCAGGTTGAGCCTTTCCACTGAAAACAATCTCTGTTGCTGCATCAGATGGCACACCTCCGCTAATGCTAATGAAAATATTCTCATCATCAAGTTTCACTGGATAAATATATAATTTTCTCAAAGGGGGTGTAAGAACCCTCAGGACAGGATTATTAGGATACCACTCTTTAATGTCTCCAGTTCGCAGATCAAATGTGCTGTCAGTTGATGGACAGATAATACACCCATCCTGCAGAAAAGTATAATTGGCTTTTTTACTAATTGCAATCTCGTAAGTATCCACCAACATAATGTAGTAATGAAACAGAAGGCATATTCTAATTTGCGGCAAGCTATCAAATCTCTTCTATAATATGAGCCATGGTGGACTAGAACTCCACATTCTTCTGAAGCTAAATCATGATGCTTTTTAGGCTTCTAGAAATAACATACTGAAGTGAAACCCAGCTAGGTAAGGCATGAAAGCCTATGGGAAGGAAATGTCAAGCCAGTGGTTTAGGCAAAGAAGTGCCAGTGGCAGTAGTAGCACATTAGTGCTGGACCTTAAGGTTTTAGAATCAACATAAGCCTCAAAATATCAATTAATCATAAATAGAAGGTAAGAGCTGAGCTTTCTTCTACGTATTTGAACTACTGAAAGAAGTTGGCAGATCAATTTTCTGGGATACCAGTTTAAGAGATGCAAATCCTCCTACTCAGGACAAAAACTCCCACTCTCTGATGCCATGAATATGAGGTCAAACCTTAGATTCTAGCACCAAACATACCAAAATACCTGAGAGACTATTTGATTCGTCAACCCCATAAGAAGACTACTTTGGTATTCGAAGTGCCTTACTCTCTTGCTGTGGGTAATCCATCAGTTAATTTAGCTCCCCCCCACCCAACACACACACACACACACAAAAAGAAAGAAAGAAAGAAAGAAAGAAAAAGGGCTATCAATCAGTGAGATAGCTGGTTCAAAATCAAGAAAAAAGCAGGTCGCAAGGCAAGAGCATCATTAGTCTGTATTCACTTAGTTCTAGGAGTTCCCATCCTCTCAAGGAAATCCATTATGAGAGTCCTGGCCATACTGAGGTCCTATGAACTCAAAAAATGAAGTTACTTGAAAGAGAGAACTAAGCTCAAGTGCAACAAAATATCCCAAAACAACACAGGATAACCACCTAAATCTTTCGGAATTCCCTGCCTGGTTCCACTATTAAAAAAAAAATTGTATTGCACTTCTAATGTTATCCTAATCTCATCTCCTTCTTTCCTACCCACTGCTATAGAAAACAAGGTCATGCTACTTTTTCTATTCTTTCTATCATATCATAATAACTTCTGAAAAACCGGTGCTAGAGTTACCTACACTGACCTATGTAATGATTGTTAAATCCTCTCCAAATTTGAGCTCTTTCAGCAATTATTAGAAGTGGAGTGAGGGTTAACTTCCATACTACTCATCTCTTTTAACAATTCTTGTTGAACTTCAATCATTGTACCCAGTTTCATTTCCCTCTTTTTCTCAAACAACAATGTCTAGGCTGCTAATTCTTCTCTCCTTTCTAGAATATCACACCAATTCTTCGATAAATTATTCCTAAAATAACAACATTAACTGCACCCTGAGACAGTCTTTCAGCAAACCAAATCACCCACATCATCACTCAATTAATGCAACATTTTCTTGAAGAAAAACTGTTAAAAAAAACCCATCGTTTCCCATGATAATGACAATGCAAATAAAATCCCATTTCATCAAGAAAACAAAAACTTAAACCGAATCACCAACTAAAAAAAAGAGAAAAAAGATAAGTAACCTGGGTGAGTTTAGCATTAAGCAAGCCTTCACTATAGGCCCCTTCAGCAGGTGACCTGTTCTCAATTGCAAAGACATCATCTTTATACCATAAAAGCAATATAACATCTCCATCTTGAATTATTACCCGCCTCTCTCCTTTGGGAAGCGCCGATAACGGCACAACTGGGACCCAGTTCCTATTATCTTTAGGAACAGTCGACGCCGCCTCCGAAGAAACCTCTGTTGCCTTGCAAGAAAACGATAATAAGTTCTTGGGGTGATGACACAATGTTGAGCTGTAATTAGCTGATTTGGTGAAAATGAATGGTGAGGATTTGAGTATGGAAGTGGTGGTTGGTAATGGTGGCGTGCGGCGGACGGTAAGGAGGCCGGTGGTGGTGGTGAGTTTGGAGACGGTGGTGGTGGCCATGATTTAAGGTGGAAGGAAGAGGAGGGATTTTGGGGGAAAGAGGTTTTCTTGAGAAGAAGGGGAAATGAATGAGGAAAAAAAGAGGGAAATTCATTTGGCCACAGAAATTAGAGAAGAAGATAATGACAAGAGATGGGAAGGTATGGCTCTCAGATGAGCACTTCAATCCATAATTTTTTTGGCTAATTTTTTATTTGAAATATTTTTTTACCCTTCACAAAACACCTACCATTTGAGCAAGTGAATATCCTGGCTGAAAACCACAGTAGAATGGTAGTTTGACTTGATTTTACAAGTTGAAAAAAAAATACATAAATCATTCTATTGCAAAAAAAAAAATGGAATTTGGTATGTTTGGTCTTTAAACTATTTCTCAAATAATAGAGTGATCATCATTTTTTTTTACTTTCAATTTGGTCGTGAATGTTATTTCGCATTTCCTAATCAGTCCCAGCACACTCACCCATGGTGGTTTCCGGCCAAACCCCTATTCATACAGTATTTATACTTCCTAATGATCCTAAAAGTATTTTCGAACCTCCAAAATGGTCCTATCATCATCTTCTTCATCATCAAAGATTCATCGCCGACCACCAACTATTTCTCTCCCAAATCCAACCACCAACGCCGCATACCCACAATATTTTCCCCAAAATTCGACCACCAAGCCGCCACCAACCACTTTGGACCAACCCAAAAATGGAATGACAAGAACAATGATTAGACTTCAAATCCTAGCTAGATAGCAATCTTGAAGGGTCCACGTGAGACGTTGGTAGTCGAATTTGGGAGAAAATGTTGGGTGGGCGGCTTTAATGGTTGGATTTGGGCGGCAATGGATCTTGGAGGATGAAGAAGATAATGTTAGAATCATTTGGAAACTTGAAAATACTTTAGGAATCATCAAGGAAGTATAAATACTGGATAAAAAGGGGTTTTGGCATGAAATCACCGTGGGTAATGATGATAGGACTGGTTAGGAAGCGCGAAACAACATTCAAATCGAAATCCAAATGCGAAGTAAACAAAAGAACGAGGACCACTCAATTATTTTAGAAATAGTTTGAGGACCAAACATATCAACTTCCCTATAAAAATGTATATTGAACTTTGTGATGATACCAGAATATAAAGGCCAATTGGTGTATTTAGTTCTGAAACAAATTTTATTTGGAAAAGTTGGTCCCTAATGATTATTTGCAACTTTTTAGATCCTCAATCAATTTACGGGTGCAGACAAGATCCCTAATAATTGTTTGCAACTTTTTAGGTCCCTCTAAATCCGGATTTGTTCTTGGCATTTTTTCAAATTTCTATATCTTTTCGAGACAATTTATTAGAAGGTTGATACGTCTGTGGTCTTTTGTAGATTGTTGATTTATAAGAAATATGTGTTCACTTAATCAGTAATTATTGAATAACGTTCAATTTTGAAAAAAAATTGACAGAATGACATTTTTGTTTCGCGTAAATTGATTGATGATCTAGAAAAATGCAAACAATCATTAGAAACCAATCTTGCCAAGTAAAAATTGTTTTAGAACTAAATACACCATTTGACCGAA
>JAOWBF010000037.1:255872-267942 GCA_028566175.1 Vinca major
GTATACCACTAATTTTATTTAAAAGATAATAATAATATTTTAATTAAAAAATATATTAATTTTCGTAACATATAATAAAAGCTATATATTAAAAAATTGAGGTATTACTTATTCTAGAAATTCATTTTTTTTTTCCGCTGAAGAAAAAAGATTGAAATTTGGAGGTTTAAGGTTCCGACACTAATAAAAACCTCAAAAAATACTAAACCCCAAAATTGACTGCGCACTGATTAGCCTCACCGGCGCGGCCCCTTTTCACTCTTCATCACCACCGACCTCCGCTGAGCTCCTCCATCATCCCTTTTCTCAGCTGTTGATTTCCTCTTCACTCCACGATTCTGGTTAGTTTTACTTTTCTTTTTCCTTTAATTTTCTTTTGATAATTTCCTTCTTTTTGCAAGGCTTATCTCTGAATTGTCTGGTTTCACCATTCCTCTCTTTGTTCACATTTTTTTGTGTGCTGAATATCTCTTTGTTCACATTACATCAAGGTTTTTGAAACTTCTTCTAATTTTGATGGGAAAAGGATATTGAAGTTGAATAATTTATGCCCAGTTGAATAATAGTTTGCAAATTGTTTTCTTGTATGGAAAAAAGAACACAACTTTATAGCCCTTTTATTCAAGATTTTCAGCTATTTCCAGATAGTTTTGATGTTTAATACTAAAACAGGTAAACATTTTTTCTTGAATGAGTTTTTAGGAATATGGAGGATGAAAATAACTTAAGTTTTATGAATTCTTAGTGTCCATTCTTGTGGAGATTAGGGGTGGATCGATTCCAATGCGTCCTGGCCCACTCCCTCCTCACATAAATCCAGCCCCTTGCTGGCAGACATGGCCCCCACTTCTATAAGTGGGGTCACAACTAAATTGACGTGAGAGGGGAGTGAGCAAGATGCATAGCAATCGGTCCACCCCTAATTACCCTCCTTCTTGACGTGAAAAAGGAGAACTGAGCTGATATGTAATTAATGACAAGCTCATGGTATTATACTTGGAAACTCTTGCTCAAAAAGTTGGCTAATTGTGATAATGCTTTGGTAATTCTTGTTGCAGGGAGCGGAGACAGAGATCGGAGTTGGCCCAATTTATTACAATCCTGAATATTTGTTTCTGATTTTGCAAATGCCGTTGCAGTCATGCATTCATTGCTCTATTACTGTATTAGTATACCCCCCACCTTTGACATTTTCTTTGTATGCCTTATTCATCTAGTTTGTTCCCAAAAGGCATTTCGTTCTCTCAAATACAAAAATTCATTCCTAGAAAGTGGAGGGAAAGCGCTAGCAATATCAATGAATCTATGGTGCCTAACATCTTGACAAACCTGAAAGATTTTGCAAGCCAAGGGCATTTATCTAAAGCGTTTAGAACCTTTTCTGACATCCGACGTCATCCCTTAGCGTCTTCTTCTTTTGATGTTATTGTGCAGTCGTTAACTTCTCTCTTGTTGTGTAGTACTGACCTCCGGTTACTTCAAGAAGGTAAGCAACTCCATGCCCTTATTATTAGTTCAGGTCTTGTAGAGCATCCTATCTTGGTTCCAAAGTTGATAACATTCTATGCTGCCTTTACTTTACTTGTTGATGCCCGTGTTATTACTGAAACTTCAAATATATTGCACCCAAAGCCTTGGAATATTCTCATATCTTCATATGTCCAGAATGGGTGTAACGAGGAGGCTCTCATTGCCTTTCAGCGTATGGTAAATAAGGGGATAAGACCAGATAAATTCACTTACCCATGTGTGTTTAAAGCATGTGGCGAACAATTGAATCTGGAGTTGGGAAAAACAATCCACAAGTCCCTTGAAGGTAGCTTTACAGAACATGAATTGTTTGTACAGAATGCCTTGGTTTCCATGTATGGGAAATGTGGCGAAGTAAATGTTGCTCGGAAGATCTTTGACAAGATTCTTAACAAGGATCCAGTTACGTGGAATACTATGATTTCTGGATATTCCTCGAAAGGTATGTGGGCTAAAGCCTTTGAACTATTTGAAGGTATGCGGAGAGAGGGTATAGAATTAAACATCATAACCTGGAATACGATTGCTGGAGGTTTCTTGAGGACAGGTAACTTTAGGGGGGCACTTCAGCTTCTCGCAGAAATGAGAGACAATGGCGGTCTTCGTTTGGATCCTGTGGCTGTGATTATCGGATTAGGTGCAAGTTCCCACATGGGTGTATTAAAGTCGGGGAAAGAAATTCACGGTTTGGTAGTTCGCAGTTATTATGATTATTTTCATAATGTTAGAAATGCATTAATTACGATGTATGCTAGGTGTAAGGACCTTCGACATGCACATATTTTGTTCGAACTAGTACAAGATAAAAGTATAATCACGTGGAACTCCATTATATCTGGTTACACACACTGGGACAAATCTGAGGAAGCCTCCGCTCGTTTCAGAGAAATGTTGCTTTCCGGAATTGAACCAAACTATGTGACAATTGCAAGTATCCTTCCCCTTTGTGCTCGTATCGCAAATTTGCAACATGGCAAGGAGTTACACTGCTATATCACCAGGCGTAAGGGATTTGAAAATCATTTGTTATTATGGAATTCTCTTGTGGATACATATGCAAGATCAGGAAAAATTGTCTTGGCTACAAGACTGTTTCATTTGCTGAAAATGAAAGACGTTGTGACTTACACTTCATTAATAGCTGGGTATGGAATACAGGGATACGGGAAAGAAGCAATCCGGTTATTTGAAGAGATGACTAGTTGCCATATTAGACCAGATGATGTAACTATGATTGCCATTTTGTCAGCTTGCAGTCACTCAGGTCTTGTG
This sequence comes from Vinca major, assembly GCA_028566175.1. Lineage (NCBI taxonomy): Eukaryota > Viridiplantae > Streptophyta > Magnoliopsida > Gentianales > Apocynaceae > Vinca > Vinca major. The sequence continues at coordinate 258,675 of JAOWBF010000037.1, forward strand.
GTCCAAGGTCAGACGCTATTCAAGAATATGCAATGCATTTATGATATATCTCCTCGTTTAGAGCACTTTGCTTGCATGGCTGATCTCTTTGGCCGAGCTGGTTTACTGATAAAGGCAAAAGAAGTCATCACGATGATGCCGTTCACACCAACACCTGCAATGTGGGCAACTCTGATCGGAGCATGTCGGATTCATGGGAACGCTGAAATGGGAGAATGGGCTGCTGAAAAGCTACTGGAAATGAGGCCACAAAATCCTGGATATTATGTCTTAATTGCTAACATGTATGCTGCTGCTGGGTGTTGGAGCAAACTGGCTAAGGTGAGGACGTTTATGAGAGATTTGGGAGTGAGAAAGGAAGCGGGCTGTGCTTGGGTTAATGTAGGTGCAGAATTTTCGCCATTCTTAGCTGAGGACACAACCAATACTCAGTCAAATGAAATTCATGTTCTATTGGGGGGACTGAACAAGCAAATGAAAGATGCCGAGTCTACGTCTTCTGAAGATTCTGCTACAGAGGAAGAATTATTTTGTGGAAGAGCTTGCTATATATAAATGCTGCAACTCTTCTTTCATTCTTCTTCCTTAAAAGCATGTGGATTTCAAGAGGAGTTTTGAGCTTGAGCAGACTATTGAAGAAAGAGAGAGTTTTCCATCCGTTGACTCGAGCATTTTTGGGATGTTTCTGGTGGACTCCTATCTTGAGAGTGAGCTTGATCAACTGTGACAAAGGAGAGAAAAGTTGATAAAATCACCGATTTAACTGATGGGCTGAAAACCAGGTAAGATGGTTAAGTTGTGCATTTCTTCAAAAGGAACCGTGTTATTCTTTCACAACTACTTTATCTACCCTTTGTCGCCTGTTGAGAAACTCTAAAGGCTTCTGTTGCATAGTTTACTGTAGCCAATGTCATTTACAGTGGAAAGTTAGCAAGCCCAACATGGGGGGGGGAGCTTTATATGCCTAAGGGATAATATGCACCTAATCCCTCCCCAAACCAAACCCTCAAGAACAGAAACATTTCTGACTTTTCTGGGTTGTAAATAATTCTAGAAACTTTACATAAGAAAATGTATAAATTTAAGTGCACAATGTCATGTGAATTGACTAAAAGCGACTCTCTCTCTCTCATGATTTGGTGTCAATTAAATCATACTGATGTAGAAATAGAGAATCCTCTCTCATATAGCTTCCTGATAAGATAATAAATCCTTTGGCAGATGCAGATCACAGGCAGCTTTACGGAGGCCAAGGAAATTAACCGATACCCTTTGAAGAAAATGCTTGGAAGAGATTCCCTTGGAGAAAGAATTCAGAATTTTCCATCCTATATTTGTATCTGTCGGCGTTCTGTTAGGTTAGTGTTCAATTTCATGGCCACTCATTTGGAACATCTGGTTCTATAAATGGGATAAATATTTATTCTTCACATTCAAAAACTTGTGTTTTTTCCTTCTTTGGATAATACCCCGCGTGATGTGTCTTTGATTCTTGAACTTCCATCTTTTATCCTGACATACTATGTTTGATTTCCAGATAACATACTCGTCAACTCCAATGGTATAATGGAAGAAGCATAGTTTTAAGTGAAGATACTTCCACAGTTAGCAGGAAATTTTGGGTTTCAGGCACAAGAAGTTTGTCAGGTAACAACGGAGCTTCAAACGCTCAGACAATTCTCTTTTAACCGGTAGGTTGTGAGTTCGAGTCATGACGGAGGGAAAGTGAGAACCACTATTGATCCTCCTACAGAGGGAGGGATTTCAAATTTAAAAAAAAAGAAAAGAAAAAAGAAAGATTGCCAGAAGAGCCAATTGTTTCAATCCAATTTTGGTTTTCCAGAACACTTTTAGTTTATTCAAAGGCCTCATTGTAGATAACATGTATGCGTTGTATAATGTATTCATATTACTTTTTTTTTTTTGGGGGGGTTGGTTTCTTTGCATTTCCCTAATGGGCATTTTATCACATGTATACCTGAAATCCAACAATCAAGCATTAACAGGAACTACCATTTATCCAAAAGGAAATATAATATCCACATTTATCACATTGTTCAAAAGAGTCTGAAACTATTGTTAAGTCAATACTCACTCATACATGCTTCTGTAGTTCTGTTTCCCCTCTTTCGATTCATAATGGCTGCATAGAAGAATTGCAGAACTAAGAGCATCGCGAAGCTAAAGAAGTTTCTGTCAGTATGGCATGATTATAGCATCTTACCTGGGCGCCATCATAGCAGCATTAAGCATGGGTCAGCAACATTAGCCCTAGTCGGTTAGAATTTCATCTAACTTGAGTTTATGTAATTCTTCTCCGTTCATAAGCAATCTAAGACCGTCTTTAAGTTCTGCTACACCTTCCTCCAAAACAGCACATACTGGAAATATAGGAACGCAAGGTACTCTTTGCTTCAATTCTTTATAAACTTCTTCAGCACCTTCCTCGTCAATTTTATTTGCAACAACCAATGATGGCCGACTGGACAAGCCCGTGTGATAAAATTCAAGCTCCAAAACTAACTCTTTAAGCTGTACCCATGGTGGAATTCCTTTTCTACCATCTATTGCTGCAGCTAAGTCTACAACATAAGCGAGCACTTTGGTGCGTTCTATGTGACGCAGGAAAGCATGTCCAAGACCACGATTTTCGTGGGCTCCCCTTATAATCCCTGGGATGTCGGCCACAGTAATAGAAAAGTCTTCATAATTCAGGTTTCCCAAATTTGGCCTTAGTGTTGTGAATGCATAATGACCTACTGTGGGTTTAGCCCTTGACAAAGCTCCAAGAAGAGTACTTTTACCAGCATTTGGCATCCCTACAAGGCCAACATCAGCAATACTCTTGAGCTCCAACACAAGAACAACCTCCGAACCAGGAATGCCGATACTAAGATGTGCACTCTCATCAGGGTCATCAGATACTGCACAGTTGGTTTCCTTGCATGTCTTCTTGGAAGATTTTGCAGCAGATATATTACCCAAGCCACCATCACCTCCCTGTGCAACAACTATCCGTTGGCCTGGTTCTGTTAGTTCAGCAACATTGTATTCTATATCTACATTCTCCTCAAACTCTTCTTCATGCTCCTCTCCAGATGAGACATCATCACCATCCTGGTCTTCACTGACAGTACAGCTTTCCTCCCTCAATAAGTTAGAAGCTTCTGCTTCCCCACTTGATTTATTGCGAGAAAGTGTGAACTCATGAGCAGATGAAGCAAAAGTGAGTGGTGATTCTATTGCTATTGATGTTCTAATTTTATTTCTGTCTTGAGCAGCTGAGGCATTGGTGGAGTTCACTGACATTAACGGCATGATTCCACTTTGGTCAGAAGATTCGGATGAATCACCAACAAGTGACCCAGGAATCTCCCAGGGGTCTAAAGCTTCAGAAGAACTCTTCTCTACTACAGAAGGAATTTCTCCCTCAACAAGATGAATTACAGTACCAACAGGTACATGGACAACCTACAAGACAAGCTAAATTAATGGATTCTTTATAAATCACAAAACTAACAAAACTTCTGGTGATATCATCCATCAGAATTATTAAATAGAGGTAACAACCTTGTCAGCCCCTCGGCTTCCTATCATATTTTTTGATGACCCATTTCCCCCTCTCCTTGCATTCTGAAAATATTATCAAATCAAAACAACAGAGGAAACTTGAAAGCTGGAGCAACATATACTACGTTAGTACAATCTAGTAAGCAAATATTAACATACTATGTGATGTTGAAGACCGCTGAAGTCCCAAACAGAAGGAGAACATTCGAATATAACATCCCCGCCTCTACCTCCATTGCCACCTGCATTAGGTTCACATGTCAAACTACAGAAATTGGAAAAGACAATGTGTTCACTAAAAGGAGATCAATCAACTTTCTTTAGTCTCATGAAAAACACCTGATTTTCAAATCGTTTTTATTGCAGAGAGAGAGAGAGAGTACGAAAAAATATTGAAGAACTGCAAAATAATCGAGAGAAAGGTTCTCAAGAAAATTGTTAAGATGAGCCAACCCTTTCGCTTTTATTAAAATTTGTGAGTAATAATCTGATGGAAGAAAGATCAGACTCTAGATTCTTTTTCCTTAAGCCATGGACAGGATGAGATACACACCTAACATCAAATTCACAATCATGAAATAAAAAGGGCGAAGGAAGCAAGATTCAAAAAGATCACTTAGTATTCAACACAGAGATTTGAAGGAAAAAAAATTATACTACTAGAATAAAATACACTCCTCAAGTAATGAATTTGACGGAAGAAAGATATTTGTAACCGTTGAATTCTGTCGAGTAATAAAAAAAAACCACAGAGAAACCAACCATCAGGTCTACCACGGCGATCATGCCTGCTCTTGCGAAAGCTGGTACAACCACTACCTCCATCACCTCCTTTAGCACAAAGCCTGATCCGGTCAATCATTTTCCTCTCCTGGAATCGAAGTAATTTATCTTCACGAGCGAACATAAAGACTGGAGACTAACATCTAAAATAACAAGCGACAGTCCAACCGACATAAAATAAAAAAAAAAACTTTGTAGCTTTGTAGCACTGCAAAGTGCCTAAACAAGCTACTAATTTCCATGTGATTGATACTTGTGTAAAATACAGCAACAAATGACAGATTCAAATGGGTGCACATGCCATACATTACTAAATAACCTAGAGGCAGAAAGAAATCAAGAGAACCTGCAGCGGGGCGAGCTTTGATTACTTGCAATAAAGGTCTGAAGAAAAGCACGACTGTAATAGCCATGGTGATCCATACAATCTTCCCGAAACCCGTGTAGAGAAAAGGGATTTGCCACTATGAAACCACATTATTTTCCCTACTGAAAATCGTTAGCCACTTATAAGGTTCCACAAAAACATGCTGAAATTAAGCAACCCTGTTGAACAATTTTAAACATCAACTTAATTGAAGGAAACTTCTTGAAGAACAAAAAGAAAGATGCTTTGCATTAGTATTTATAAGAGATGGAATGTATAAGCACTTTGATTCATATCTGAACTCCAGAAAGTGAGTTTTTTTATTCAAAATTGTTTTTACTTGTCTAAGAATCATTTCATCGAACAGTTAGCTTGCAGCATATATATCAACTTCGTAATCCCAAAGACCGAGTAAACAGCTGATAAAGCAAACTAAAACTAATACCTAGTTTGATACTTGAAAAGGGTTCAATCGAAAAAACTTCAGTTATTGGCTGAGCCGCTGTAAATTGCTGGTCTGTTGTCTGTTAATATTCGACAAGGAGAAGAGCTGAAGAACTCAAGAAAATGTTTAATCGCAGAATGGAACGCGAGTCATGTGTTAAATTGGTCGCAGGATCCAGTGTGGAATGCCAAAAATTTCATATTTGCAAAACCAACATTGACCATCGGATCAAAATTCGACAGGCTAAATTTTTATCACAAACACCAGTTGCGATTTTATAATAAATGTTGCACTAAAATAAATTAAATGTTAATGTCAAGTGCAGAAAAAACGAGAATATGGGTCAAAGGGTCATTAAGATACAATCGGATAAGTCGAGTAAAATAGGTGTTAGCATCGGTCACATATGAATGTAACACATATTTAAATAAATGTAGCATATGTTCAAACTATGTTCTATATGTGCATAATTTTTTATTACGCCCTAGTTAAATTGCGCCTCATGGTCCCGTGTAAAATCGAAACGTCCTGCTGTTGTCTGTCATTCCCCTACTCCCGTCCCCACACACAATTTTATTTTTTTACAAAACAAATACTAATAACACTATCTCACTCTTTCTACCATTGTCAAGGCATTTGGCATGTTAGGATCGTTTTGGTTGATCTAAAATTATTATTGCCAGTATGTAACAATTTTCACTCTCGTTATCAAACCCGTACCTATCATCACTAATAGCCTTCCTACTCAAGCAGAAATCACAAGATAAATTATCCTCATTATGCATCATCAATTCTTAAAACATACCAGACTGGACATCTTGGAGTCCCTTTAAGTTTATTGTGCAAAATTTATAGGATACAACATCTTTGAATGTCTTTTTTTTTTTACAGGCAAAGGAAAAAAAAAAGACATTTTGATATTCCAAATATTTCGTTCTGTAGATTGCATATTTCATAAGCGCTCTGCCAACTGTGGAAACTGCTGAAGCAACCAAGTGACTCCTCTAATAGCTACCTGCACAAGAACATATGGATGTCAAGGAAAGATGAAATACTAATGCCAGAGGCTGGGAACGCAGGAGGGGGTCGGATAAAAGATTAGCAAAGGGATCAAAGAACTAGAGTTCTGATTTTATTGCAGCTGCTGCAATCTTTTTTCGCAGCAACGCTAAATCAAATTCTTGCAAACAATACAACATGATCTGGCATTTTGATAAATGGAAAATAATAATTCAACATGGACTATTGAAAATATTGTATCTGAACATCAGAATCAGTAACTTTACTGATCCAGGTCTCGGAAGAGACGCAGCTCTCCGAGCTATTCATAGAAGTGGTATATTATTAACTCTTGTACGGGATGTAACCCCTATGCAACATAATGGATGTAGACCCCCGAGGAAAAGACGTGTAGAAATGTACATTGAAGAACTTGCAAAATAAACAAGAGAAATAAATGATTCTAATCATCTAATGAAATAATATTACTATGGTTCGAGAGTAATAACAGTATCTTATGATCCCTTCAATTTAAAGGGGAAGAAGAAAGCTAAAAGATAACAGAATATACTCTATGTTTGTTGTTCCAAAAAGCTCAATGAATGTATGAATGGAAGTCTCAAGACAATATCATATGTAAGATCTTTAGAATGATATAGGACTATCTAAAACATTAGATCAAATCAATCTATAATAAACCTTCAATTCCTTTGTCTAGTGTATTCCCTTTAATTTTTTGTCAAATGTTTTGGATGAATAAAGTTAAGCAGCCTATGTTCTGCAACTATTTTGCCAGCAAAACATGCTTCTAAGTCGGCCCTTGTTTGAATGCAAAGATAATTATGCAGTCAAGTTGATGTATAGAATGCATACCAAAGCCGACTCTCCGGGCTTGATTGCAGGTTCCACACTGTCTCGTGCGTAGCTGTCGAAGAATTTTAGCATCACCATTATCACAAAATTACAAGACATAAACCAAAAGATAGATATCTCCCCACCCCCACAATTTCTAAAACGCCAAGTTTTCTACAGGAAAAAAATCTTTTTTTTTCCCTGAGAAATCCTTCAAAAATATACATCCCCCATTGTATAAATCCTAGATCCCACCCTGCAGTTAGTACAGTATGAATTGAAGTATATACACAAACTATTTTGAAATGTTGAAAACTCACCATATTTGTCTCTGGCCAATCACTACTTCCAACCGATAAAAACTGCATCCTTTGCTAAATGGAAAAGCCTTTCCCTTCCATTCTGCCACCATTTTTTTTAAATCACCAGTGAATTCTTGGAAGCTTTCAAAATTGATGAACAAAAAAGAAAAGAAAGGAAAGATGAGCAACTCTTTTTTTACATACCTAAGTGCCACGTAACACCGACACCTGAATCATCATTCTCAGATATATCATCAATAACAAATTGCAGGTCAGTGCTGATAGAGCCAATGAACTTGTTAAAGAATTCTATAATTGCCTGAAAACAGATATCAAAGTGAAATTGAAGCTGACAGGAAACAGTTATTCATTGTGCATTGTTTTTTATGCTAAAAACTACATGATGATTGATATAATAAAATAGCTCCATACAAGAATCCAACATAAAAGCAGACAAAATCCAAAATCTAACAACGAAAATACGAACTAAATGCAATATTTTTTACTAATTCACATCAAGAAGTTAATTTGACATCTATTGCATCATTTTTTTTTTTTACCAAGAAAATGAAATTTCAGTATACAAATAGCTAGGCAAACATTTCAAATCAAGCTTCTAACTTTCTTCCCTAACAATGCTCAACAGATTAATTCTTTAAAGATCACAAATAATCATGATGATGATGCATTATACTTTTATTTTATCCAACTGTGGATCTTCTAGTACATTGTTCATTGCATCAATGAAACTTTCAATGTTATTAGTTCCGAGCACATGAATTCTCTTTAGTCCGATGACATGTTAATACATGTAAATCAATCTCATTGGCGTGAATTGACGTACTAGACGTGTATTAGAATATTCGAAGTCATTTATTACGAGAGCAAGACACAAAATCCCATTACAAAAAACTCTCATCTTCTAGTACATTCTCTAGTCCACCTACTACATATGAAAGAACATGTTTAGTTCAAGCCCATAAGATGCACCGGAAGATCTAGAGTTCCAGAAAAGACATGAATATGAGGAAAGAAACACTGACCTTGCGGCCAACAAAGGGTTGAGGAAAAATAAGGTCTTCATAAATGCAATTTTCTGCAATAAGTTTCTCAACAGAAACCAAATCATGGTCATTGATTCCCTGGTAGAACTTCATCACAACAGCTGAACCAGAATCCAAAGAGGAAGGGGCTGAGGAGGTTTCCACTGCCATTTGATCATTGTTTCGAAGAACCCACTCACTTTTCCGGCGGAAACCATTAATTCCGGCAGCAGGGTAATTGTAGAAACATTTGGATTTGATGGTGGGAGTGGGAATTATGGATTGATACAAGGATGGAATGGAGGCCATGCTGCTGTCTAAATTCTTGGTTGCTGCCCGGGAAGATATTCTTTTGGAGTTTGGACTTCGCCGGTATGTAGTTAGAGGACTACAATTACTAAGAGGTGGGGAAAGGGAGCAGAGAAAATTAATTTTTCTTGCAATTTTAAATTATAAGAAAAATAGATGTAATTTTCTTGTAATGTTTTTTTCTTATAACTTAATCTTGTTTTTGTAATTTTTCTTCAAAAATTCAGTTAATTTAAGTTGTAAATTAGTCAAAGATGACAATAAAAATTACGAAATTAAATAATTTTATGCGAATATATTAAAAAAGTTAAAATATATGAGTTCATCCAATAGAATATAATTTTACAAATATAGCACAAGTTATTTTATCTTTTCAAATTGTTAGTAATCCTTGGATCACGAACATTGAATTAAACCAGGATTAGAAGAACGTATACCTATGTCAAATTCCAACAATTATTTTGATTTTACACCTAATGATCTAATATTTTTTATATAACAAACATTTTTCCTAATAATTTTGCATCCCGTCGATCTTATTTTCTTTGAAAAGTCGGAATAAAGAAATTACCATGATATGGGATACGCAAAATTGAAC
>JAOWBF010000037.1:277324-290308 GCA_028566175.1 Vinca major
GGCAAGAAGGGGTCGACCAAGGACATTTTCTATGCCTTTTCGGTCGCTCCGTTAACACTCCACCTAGAAAGGGACTTTTTCACCACTCCTCCAAGAGGCAAGGCTGTTGGACATTTGTCTAATAGTCCAACTTCCATATTATATTTCTCACCAGGTTCATCCTCAGAAACAAACCCCCAGCAGTTAGGAGCATAGTCCGGTTACCCCAAACCAGAAATTTCACTTCACTTTTGGGAGGGTATAGGTTTAATCCAATTAGTTGTGATGCTTCGTACTCGGGCTCCAAAAATATGGGTACCATGTTATCACTTGGGAGGCCATCAGGGGCGAAGATAGGGGGCGGGGGGCCGGCACCCCCCCAAGATTTTTAAAAATACTACTATTTATCGAAATTTTACGTGTATTTTGGAAAATTTCAGTTTCGCCCCCAAATTTTTTTTGCAGTTTTTTATCACTTGAGCTCTATAGTTCTACATACTGTTCTAGTTTCTCCCCAACACCAAATTCCTGGCCTCGTCCCTGGAACGAACGGAGAGAGCTTGAAATCCGATCAGGAAAGTATCGGAGGTGGAGGTGAGGCGGTGGCGGAAGGAGAGGTAACGAGTGAATCTTCTTCTGCGTATGACAGAGAGGAAGAAACAAATTTCATAAGCCGGTAAAAGAAAAAGGATTTCGCAAAAAACTCGCACGTGCTGAACAAATCATCGCCTACTACAAATATAAAATTTTGCAGTTAATTTTTTTAGGAGAAAACTTATATTTTTAACACTCGCTATAAGATTTCATGTTTATTTCATATTAAACTGGGTTTGTCTCTTCATAAGAGATATTCTCGCATAGATAAACAAATATTTTCCTCAGAATGTTTTAGTCGTTAAAATTTTGTTTTTAATAGGCATAATTTATTTTACATGTGTAAAATTTAAAATTTACGAACCCGTAAATAAAAATGGGGCTTTATTTTAGGGAAAAAAATGTAGGTCAAAATTTAATATTGGGCACTTGCTTTTGGGGAAATTGTATAGAGCATGTGGTCACCACCGCCAACTATCCGATGTGGATTTTTCTTTCCCCCTTTTTTTAATATACTATGCAAATTGGAAGAAAAAAAATGTACTTTGTAATTATCCTCTTGCCAAGAAAATCTTAACTTGAATGATATATATATATATCTTAATCAAATAGTATATGAACCTGCTTCTAGCGATATATATCCCTTCACGTGCTTTTTTTTTCTTTCCACTTCTAAATAGTATATTAATTTCTCTCAAAAAAATAGTATATGAATTTTCTCCGGCCAATAAAAGATACAAAATACATGAATTGCTATAAAAATTGAGGATTATTCTAATTGTAAGAAAAACCAGTAAAATTTGTAAAAAATTGTAAAACCTTTTAATTTTAAACTAAAAAAACAAAAGAAAGGCTCCATTTTGCTATAGATTACAGTCAATAATTTATTATGCTTATGATTATAGCTAACAACTCCATTATTTCGTATTATCATGTGAAATTGTGATCAAAACGGGTTTCAAGAAGTCACATGTTTTTTGAAGGATTTGGAATTGATTTAGCCAAAAACATAAGTGAAGAATCTTGAATTGAAGAAAGGATTAAGGAAAGAGTTGAGGTTCTTTATTGAAGAATCTGGTATTTCTTCCGAGTGTTACTATTTTGTGTGATAAGCATAAATATTATTGTGAATTCAAATCTTGGATGAGCAGTAAACCTTCTTCGTTGGAGATGACAAGTATTAGAAATATTCCTACTTTTCTTATGAATTGTTGAAAGAAAGGAAAGACATAAGAAGGGCGTCAATTCAATGGTGGTGATCGCGCCTGTCGGATCAGGAGGTGGGGGCCCTATGGGCGTGGGTATCGCCTTTTTTGTGTAGGGGGATAGGTGAGAAGAGGGAGAAGTTAGAGGAATGAGAGAGAATAGAGAAAGATTGGAAAGAGAATATATCTATCCATCTATCGAAGGGTAAATGTAGTAGAAAACTCTATAATTCCATTGGATGCTCAAATTGATGAGTTTAGACATAATATTGCTTCTCTTAATTCTGAAATTTCTTCGTACAATAGAGACATGAATGATAAACTGAGTTTGATTTTGGAAAAACTGTCTGAAATGAATCGGTCTCTGAAATTAGATGGAGAATTGAATGAAACTAGATGTGATCTAGGAAGTGGTGACATCGAGTTTTCTAAACTAGAATTTCCTAGATTTTATGGTCAACGCCCTAGGAAATGGATGACTCAAGCTGAATTTTACTTTGATTGGTATAAAATACCTGGTCATATGAAGATGGATATGGCTTTGGAGTATTCTAGGGGAGAAGCATGCCTTTGGGTATTTAGTCATATTTCTAAATACGGAACAAGTGATTGTGATGGATTTAAGTCGGCTTTGTATAACAAATTTGATGTTAAAATGTCATCAAGTGTATTGGGAGAAGTTGTGACTCATATTGAAAGTGAAATATTGGTAGGCAATAGAGTTGGAAATGATAAATTGACAATTGAAGAGGACATTTTGATTGAAAAAAGATTAGGAGCTGAAATGGATTCAATGTCTAATCTTCTTGAAGATGAATTGTTTGTGGATGATGATGAGTATGATGATGGAATTGACTGGCAAGACACTCGAGTTGGTGCTGATTCTTGGGATGATATTAGTAAAACTGACTATGAGGCTGGAAAAGATGAATTTGAGGATGAGGAAATAGTAGGTGAGAATGGAATTGGTACTGTGAATAAGAATGAGCTTTCTGTTTCTAAAATAGGTTTACCTCAGAAGCTTGGGAAGTCTATTGAGAATAGAAAAATTACTGAGATTCTCCTTATTCAAAAAGCGGTTTTAACACCAACAGTGGAGGGTCGAGATGTAATGGCTCGTGAAAAAAAATGGAACTGGGGAAACATTAGCTTTTGGCATTCCAATTACCAAGGAAGTTGTAAAAAATGAAGATGAATCAATTGAGGCTTTAGATTCTCATTCTGAATCATCTAGTGAGGTTTCTGTTGCTTCAAGTGTCAAGTACTATGCTGAATATACACCAGTATTTTCTCATGAGAGGTTCAAATTCCCGAAGGCTTCCTTTGCCACGGCACAAAGTGTACGTGATACATTCAATATAAATTGGAAGGCTTTGATGGCTAGATCACTGATTTTGCCAGGGAATTTCAAAGTAATAGTTTATCCGATTGTGTATGCAGTGAGGCCAATAGCTTTAGGTTCAATTGAGGTGATCAAGAATCTCTTTAGATTTCTGAAACATGGAAAAGCTATTGCATGGGAATATGGGAATGGAGAGAGATTGGTTGGAGTTTCAGATATGGTGTTCCAACTAGCGCCATTCTTGGCATCTTCATTGGAGTCGGCACTGATTTTTGAGGTGTAATTAATATGTTGTACTTGACTGATGTTTCCAGGGGCAAGCCAGAGTGGGCTTCGGCTTCTATCATTGCAACTCTCACTCTGTGGGACAGACAAGAGTTTTCATCCTTTAAAGGAAGCATCGTCAGAGCTGTGGTTACAAACTTGCATCTACTTAACCCCAGTATGCGCGTTTCATTGTTCAAAAGGCTATTTCTCATGGTGGGAAATTTGAGGGCAGAGTCAGATTACATGCATATTTTGGCTCGCATTTGTCGGACAGCTCTATGTGTTGATCTAATTGCAAAGGAAAGTGTTCAACGAGGTCGAGAACCTTTTCATGGTACTGGAATTGCTGCACTTTTTGAGGTTGTCATAGTTATAAATGATCTCAACAGCATAACAAGCAAAACTTTACTTAGAGAAGAATTAGTTGCTATGCTAGTAGGAAGCTATTTTCAGTTGTTCCTACCATTGCCTAAAAAAATGAACTTGTGGATCGAGAGCAGAGTTATTGGGGCATTAGCTTATGGAGCTGGTTATGGTGCTTTAAATTGGACAGAACCATCATTGGAAGTGGTTGAAGTATGTATACCATATGTCGAATGGGATTGTGAATATGCTAATGATTGCAGCTACTCTTCTCTTATTAAGGAGGATAATCACGTGGCTTATGTGTTTGATGAATTAACAGCTCCATTTGATAGGGGAAAATTTTCAGGGAATGTTTTCTCCTTTTCTGAGATCAACTCTTGGGGAAATCCGATTTTTGAACATCATTCTTCAAAGACCTTGATGTTCAGTAGGCATTTTCGAAATAAAGGAAGTACTACAACGATGCAAAACTCATGGCTAATAGTTTCTAATCATACAAAAGGAAGCAGTAGAATTGAGGTCATGGCGACAATGCCTGCTTCAGAGATTACTTCAGAATTCTTCTATTTCAAAATATAAGACTCTTTAGACAATTTGAGAAAATTAAGGAAGATATTTCCACGCAAACTTTCAATATTACCCTCACTCTCCCTCTCTCTCACTTTTACATCATAAAGAAAGGAACATATTAAGGGTATAATTGGAATGGATTGTTGACAACTAATAAAAAAAGATTAAACGACAATTAATTTGAATACTAGATATCTCCTAAACGACAATTAATAAGAAATGGAGGGAGTACATATTATAGGTAGTTGAGATAGTAAAGTTCATTCAACTTGCTTGTAAAGTCTAAATTCAAACTTCAAGGATCTGTAAATCCAAATTCCAAACTTCCCCTAAGTTAAAGCTTTCAAATACTCATGGTGAGTAATAGGTAAAGAAAATCCTATTGGCAATGTGTGTTAAGGTTTCTCATCATTCATCAGCATGTCACGCGGTTCCCTTTCTCATCATATCAACAAATTCCTCGTAGTGAATTCTCCCATCCTACAAACAAAATGCCGATACGAGGAATCAGCAAGACGCCTATGTATGTATATGTATAGATAACTAAATTCGGAACAATTGAAGATTTAGTTAGCCTACTTACTTTATTAGTATTTACTTCGTCAAGGATCTCATCAATGGTAGCGTCATCTCCCATTCCATACTCGGACATTGCTTGCCTCAGCTCATCCCTCGTGATAAATCTGCACACACAAAAAAAAACGTTATTCGAATTGGAGAATTCTTTTATATCTCAACTGGGATCCTCACCAACAAAAACCTTGCTTAGCCAAGGGGATACTGACCCACTACTATCCTTGTCCAAGTACTGAAAAGCCTTGTACAGATTTTCTTCTTTCTCGAGTCTATGACGATGCATGGTAGCTGTGAGGAACTCGACGTAATCTAGAGTCCCGTTCTTGTCAACATCAGCCTGCAAAAACAAAAAGCAAATAGCATTAGCTGATTCTTTGTAATTGGTTGGGGGATGGAGTTCAGACAGGCTATCCTCATTTAAAGTAGGAGGGATCAAAAACCGATGAAGCTTCTTACAGCATCCATTAGCTGTTTTATTTCTTCTTCTGTAAGTTTAGATCCCAGCCTTGCTAAGCCACTCTTTAACTCTTCATATGAGATTGTACCGCTTCTATCTGTATCAAAGTTCATGAACATTTGTTTCAATCCTTTTATTTCTTCGTCTGAAATGTTTTCTGCAATAACCTGGAAGCATCAAATCCAGGAAAATGTTATATCATAACAATAGTATAAAGCAACAAACAGGATCAAACAATGACTTGTCGATACCTTTAGGGCGAGCTTCTTTAGCTTGTTCATTGCTCTAAATTGTTTCATCCTAATTAGAGCGATGCTATCGATGGGCTTGTCTGATGCTTCACCACCCTCCTTGAGCCATGGATGTTCTGGTTTATAAAAGAGAACTTTTCCGTATTACATTCA
This sequence comes from Vinca major, assembly GCA_028566175.1. Classification (NCBI taxonomy): domain Eukaryota; kingdom Viridiplantae; phylum Streptophyta; class Magnoliopsida; order Gentianales; family Apocynaceae; genus Vinca; species Vinca major. The sequence continues at coordinate 283,085 of JAOWBF010000037.1, forward strand.
TTGTCTAGATATTGGACGTCAATCGACCCAAGATAACTCATAAAGAGGGACAACTAAATAGTGAAAGCTTTTGTCTAGTTACCCAAGGCTTCAGCAGCAGTTATCCTTTTCTTAGGATTCATAGTCAACATTTTCTTGATCAGATCCTTTGCACCAGCAGAAATGGAAGGCCAGGGAGGGATTTTGAGATCAAGATGCCCTTCTAAGATTGCATCAAAAATGCCTTTCTCGGTCTCTGAAGAACAAGCCAATCATCACGAAAGTACAAAAAACTTTATGAAGACGGCGTAATTGAATCTCACAACACAACTTTAGTGTTATCACATTTAAGCATTGTAACTGTTTTTTTTTAATCAAAATCTTTACGGGGTTGGCTGGACTTTAGTGGTTAAATGGCAGCTCCATAGAAAACCATGTTTTACTTACCACCTCGGAATGGAGGAACTCCACTCAAAAGAAAGTATAAGATGACTCCAGCACTCCAGACATCTACCTCTTTCCCATATCTTCGTTGCAATACTTCCGGGGCCATATATTCCGCAGTTCCATAAAGGTCCCTGTAAACCCTGCCTGGAGATAGATTGGTAGATGAATTATATAGCGAATTAATCCTCACAAACGCAGATCCAGAGAAATTACCTCGAGAAAAATTATTGGAAAACTTGACGACGATAGCAAAACATGAATTGCCGCAGAGTGCACATGTGTAGTAAGCAAGACAAGAAGAAACTAAAGATCCCATCTTGCAAAATCTAACACAAAGACTGACCTTCCTCAATGAAGACAGATATTCCAAAATCCGCAGCCTTTAATGGAGCACTTTCATTCTTATTGGCCATCAAGAAATTCTCAGGCTTGAGGTCCCTATGCATCACCCCCATGAAATGACAAACATGAACCACATTGACGATCTGCCTTCCAATGGTAGCAGCTTCTTTCTCCGAGTAATACCCTTTAGCCACAATGCGGTCAAACAGCTCGCCACCAGAACACAACTCCATCACAACATACAGGTTCTTTTTGTCTTCATAGGCACCCTTGAACTCCACAATGTTGGGCTGCCCACTCAAGTGCTGCATTATAGCAATCTCTCTCCTTGCGTCCTCTATATCTCCCCGAGTTACCAGCTTATTTTTCGCCATGGACTTGCATGCATAATGCAGGCCAGTGGCTTTTTCAGTACAGAGATAGGCGATCCCGAACTGGCCCCTCCCAAGTTCTTTATTAAAAACATAAACCGTAGTTATATCATCAAAAGGATTCCCCAGTATTGGTCCTAACCGTGTCTGTGAAGCACTCGTAGTTCCCAGAGGAGGTCTGTATCTTGTAGTTCTCGAAAGAGGCCTGAATGGAAGGATCGGTACTTGAGGTTCTTGGGGTTTTACAGTATCAGCATGGTCAGGAGAGGAATCTGAAGAGGAAATGGACATGGGCGTACGAACGCGTCTTGAACAGCACGTTCCCATTTGTGACAACAGAGGCAGAGAAGGTGTTGAAAGTAGTTGTTCTTGGGAATGTTTATAGAGGAGTTGATATGTATTGTTGGGTTCTGCTTGCCAGTATAACTTTTTTGAGATGCTTATGCTTTGCTTTAGCCTTAAGCTGATGCTGCTGTTGAGTGATGATCAAGCTGATGCTGATACTTATGCTTTGTTTTACCGTCTTAATTATGACTTGTATGCCCCTAATTCTATTTAAGACAGTAATATTGATATTATGATTAAAAAACACCTTACTTTTTTGTTTCTTTAATTTTCACTACATGTCATAAACGACTTATATAATGGAATGGAGGGAGTACTATTTTCTCTCTATACAAATCAAGAAAGAACCCAGAAACTTATATAAACATCAAGAGTCTCAGTTTGTATCTTAAGAGTACAATTTACAACTTGAAGAAATAGAGTAAAACAACTTCAACATTTGCAGGATCACCAGAATAGAAATACATCAAAACCAGATATTTTTCTTGGTACAATAGGTTAACTTCTACTAGCCTTCCATATTCATATATGTAAATTCCGATATCAATCTGGCGATAGATTCCTAGCTCAAACCAGATACACAATGAACTAAATGAGCGAAGGAAACCATAATGTTTTCGCCAAGAGAGCGAAATTAATATATACACTACAAGTTAATAGATGATATTTTAGTGCATAACTAGAAGACCTTCAGCTTTCCGGGGGATGAAATGAAACCTTCAATAATCTCCGAATTCCTTCAATATCATGAAATAATCTCCGAATCATGAATGCTTCAAGCAATTAATCTGATCCCATAATAATCATGGCGCAGTTGAAATCAGAAGAAAACAAGCAGCCAAACCAGGAATTTTCGGAGATTACCTCGGGGGGGCTCGCTCCACTGGCCTAATGCAACTAGGATGCACCTCATATCCACATTCAATGCACTGGTACGCCCATCCAGACCCTTGCTCATCACAGGCACAACATATATAAGGCCCTCCACCGCTGCCCTCCGAGACCAGCATGAGCTCGTGTGAATGCCCTGCATCATACTCAGATTCAGGTAGTTTTCTAGCTTCTTCATCCATTTGCTTCTCGAGTAATTCCACTCTGGCCTTGGTGAATGGATATGCGTTTTCTTGGTACAAATTTATAAGATTCCTTCCATGTTTGCTCACAGTTTTCCCATCAGGGCCTACAATTACCAAGCTCGGGATCCACTGAATATCAAAATGTTTGGTAAGGTTCTTGATGGTTGGGTCGCCAAAAGGAAGTGCCAACCATGGCATAGTCTGGTAAAAAGTGTCAAAGGCTACTTGATCACGGTCACTCGAGACATAAACTATTTCAAAGTTCTCATCAGCCTTTTCAATTAGCTCTTGCTTAACCATTTCATAAGTTGAGATCAACTTCTGATTGAACTTTATACCAGGAAGGCACCATTGTGCTGAAAAATAGAGTCCTACTGTCTTGCCTTTTAAGCTAGAAACAGGCACCTGTGGTACAAAAATCATAGACAAGATCATAAGCGCCTGTAGATTTTGAAATTACGCCCATATCCTCCCCCCCCCCCCACCTTTCTTTCTTTTCGACAGAAGAAAATTAAGCTAACTTGCCTGTTTCAGCAGAGACTGACACAACAGATAATTCCGACTGTCATTTGTTAATAAATTCATTATAGTCTGATTTTCATGCTGCTCCCTTTCCTTCTCTTGTAATTCTTCCAACCTCTGTTTAGTAAAAGGGAAAGCTTCCGCCCCATAGCGATAAAGGAGTTCAACACCATCACAAGTTGCTGCACCATCCTTGTAATTCTCCGGTTGCAGAATAACTAAGCAAGGAATACCTTCCACATCAAACCTTTGATTTAATGATTTTTTGGTATTCAAATCAGAAAATGGAACGGAAAGCCAGGGCATGCATGCATAGTAGTTGTTGAAGGCATCCAAGTCTTCATCAGCCGATACAAAGACTACCTCAAAGCCAGGACTAAGATTTTTGAGTTGCTTATAAGTATTAAGCAGAAATATATTGAAGCTTTGACATGGAGGATACCAATTAGCTGAGAAGTAAATACCAATAACTTTGCCTTCAAGTTCTGAAACTTTCACCTGCAGCCAAAAGTACATTTCAGTCTTCAAGGCATTAATTTGTAGATGCAACAAGATATGAAGGCTTGTCATCGCCTCCTTCCAATGGTTGAATGATACAATTTGGTCCACTAATCAGTCGATTGGGTTAGCTAACATATAAGATCCCACTTTACCTCTCAGTTAGTTTGCAAGGAACAACAATACGCGACACGCGTCACAAAATGGAGCAGCGATAACATCAGAATCACCCAGAAGGTAAAATAAGCAAATCGAAAAAATTGCAATAAAAGAAGCACCTACCAAAATAAGAAGGTATAGATCGCCTTTCGGAAGTTCATCCTAACGTTACACGATTCTGTGCAGCAAGCACTATGTGCCTCAAGGTTCATAAATGAAGTTCCCCCGGTAAACATACTCTCTCTCTCTCTTTCCCCCGTCAACCTATACTTTTCATATATTTAAGATAAAATTCTACCTATAATTACACACAAAGTATAAAGTGTAAGGTATATTTTAAAGAGACATGACGGTGCTTTTAAAAGTAAAATCTGACAGCAACAAAATTGATGTAAAACCTTTTTAACACAAAGCATGGGAATTTGCAGCCATAAGTGATGTAATGCAGTTCTATTCAAAGCTTTCCCCGTGGAGCACTTATTTCAGAAGCAATAAAAACTAGAATAAGTTAGCCACTAGAGAAGATGAAGAATCTGCAGAAGATGAAGAATTCATGAAGCACTACAAAACTTCTTCCACTACACAACAGAAACCTCAATCCTGCAGGCCATGCAAATTTACTGTAACCCATAACAATCTAAGATCATCCCAGTTATTGTCAAGTCAAAAGGAGACTAGCACAGTTGGTGTAGCACTCTGAAACATAGGTCCTTAGTTCAACCATCCCATCACCAGATAATAAAATAAAATTCATCTCAGTAAGGTAACTAGGCAGCTCATCTAAAATTCCCTTTTTTGGGAAGGATTTCCTATCAACAATGACAACAATAACATAACTCATTAGGTCTCCACTAATTAGGGTATGGGCGGGATAGATAGGAGACAGACCTTACCTTTAGCAATAAATGCACAAAGAGCTACTCCCATAATATGACTGAAACAAATAGATTGGAGACTAACCTAGCATTTAGTAATGAATACACAAAGTGGCTGCTCACAGAATACCACTGAAACAGTACTCACGTATACGGCCATGTTTACTTATGAAATCATGCCCTCAAATTAAAATCAAAAGACATAAGGCAGACTCCATAACCATTTTGGAAGGATTTCCCATAAGTTCAGTAATTCTATAGCAAGCTATCATGGTCTAATATGATCAGGGAGGCACTAAAAATTCATTAAACAAGAAAAAAGCAGCATACTTCAATTTGGGCTTTCCTAGTCTAGAAAAAGTTCGTTGATCCAACACTTCCGACTCGAGATCACAAATTCTGGTTAACACCACTTCCCAATAATAATGAAAAAATAATAATTTGGGCTTTCCCTTCTAAGAAGTTAATAGCAAAAAAAAAAAAAAGATCAAGAAAGAAAACCTGAGTTCCAGCAGGAGAAAGCAGAAAGTCGCGATCTTTGGAAGTCAAGAGGGTCAAATAATTGAAATTATTCTTATTGAATTCTTCATCATCTTTTTCAGTTTCATTTTTCTTGAGCAGCTCCTCCTCCTGAGTCATGCCTCCCCACTAGAATGAATGTGTTTTCCCAGAGAACAAAAATAAAATAGGGAAGACAAAACTATAGAAGTGAATTAGTACCCTTTTCCTTCGTTTCCTAATAGAGTTATTTTAATAAAAAAAATTAAAAAATAATGAATTATTATTATTATATACTTAAGTATTATTATTATTATATACTTAAGTATTAAGCATTCAAATTATTAATCTTCTTCTATTTCTTAATATAAATAAATGTTATTTTAGGAAAAAAATTCCTAAAAACTAAAAATAAAGTATTTCTTTTAGAATGAAAAGAAGAATCTGAAACACCTCTAGAAAACTTTGCTCAATGCACTAGACAACATGATAAAGTATGTAATAAACAAATTTAAATCAATTCAACTTAAATATTCGAATATTTTTTTGTTTATGAATAACTCAAATATTATAATACATTTTTTTTTTGTATATCGTCTAATACATTAATAAAATATATGTAAAAATGTAATCAGTTTAACTCAATAAATTTTATTTAATCTAAAATAACTATTACATATAATGTGCATAATAATTTTTATAATGTAATAATCAATATACTAAAATAATAGTAATAATAATCTCGAGTCTCCAAGTCCCTTTTTGTAATTTCAACATCTCCATTTTGACTAATATGCATTTTGCATTTATCACCCATTTCCCATAACAGCGACCGATTTAGATGGTGGACCCTCTTTAATATTTTAAGAAATGATCATTTTTTATTAAAAGTATTTTTGTGATTTTTTATCAATATTATATCTTATTTTTAAAAATTCAATCACAATACATTTTCAAGTTATTTGTCCACTTTTTTATTTTGCACGAGATCAGAATTTCATCAAATTATATAATAGGATATGGTAAAGTGTTAAACATGACCCTATTTAAATTTACTCATAATTTAAATCTATATTAATTTCACTCGTTATTCTTTTCTCTTCAACATTTAATGTAAGGAGTATAATTGGAGAAAAAAATCTATCACTACTGATCCATTTATTTTAAAAAATAAATAGTTAATTTAAGATAGATTAAAAAAATTAATGTGGATGGATGACTGGGGTAATAATAAGTTTCTAATTTTGCCATGATTAAGAAAATGAGGAGAAAAAAAAAGAAGGTAGCAGTCCGAATCTTATACAGAATAATTTTTTCAGTAAATACAGAACGCTTCAGAATAGATATCTAAGTTCAAAATATGTGTTCTATATGATAAAAATGAAACAGATATTTTAGATTTCAAAAAATATATTCATTTTAAATTAATTTTAATTTAACAAACGAAAAAAATTTATAAGTACAGAATTATTTCGTTTTGAACTAAAACCAGCCTCAGAAGGTAAGAGTATCTCCAATAATTTATAGAGGCAGAATGATTGAGTAATGAAAAATAGAGCATCCAAAGCTTTTTCCTTTGGTTTAGATAGGACTTAGGAGTCCAAATACTGAATGACAAGTGTCCTCTGTAGACGATGATGACAGATCAACACAAAACACAAGGAATCTCATTGAAAAAAATATGGAAATAATACTTTAATTGATTGCTGAAGAAGACGAACAACGACTTGAAGATCAACCGTGATCGTCCACGTTTTCAAGTACAGCAACCAAAAACGCGACCCATGCCTTACGTTTTCGTTAAGCTGCCGTGTTGAAAATAGAAAAGAAGGCGGAAGTACCAACGATTCTTGTTGCTTACCCATCCCGCTTTTTCCTTCTCTTCTTGTTATTCTCAATTTATCATATTTATGTTTTTTGTCAGGTTTTTGAAGTGATCTCTTGGCCCACCAAATGGAACCTTGGCTAACTTAGGTCTTTCCACGTCTCATTTTTTTTTAATTGTGAATTGAGTTAATAGCTATTTATGGTACTAAACTATTTACCAATTTCTTTTTATAGTACTAAACTATTTTTTATCTAAATATAGTACTCATCTATTTGCATTTATCA
>JAOWBF010000037.1:305809-316626 GCA_028566175.1 Vinca major
ATTCTATCCTATTCATTGGTACTGGTCATTGATACTGGAAAACACCCTCCCAGGAAGGGGTTCGACGTGGTAGCATCGCTCTTTGTAACGATCAAGGCTGGTAAGTCCATCGGTCCACACAATTGTCTATATATATAAACGTATTTATGTCTAACGTATCCGATTTTTTATATTTCAGACCCGTAACTATTTTATTACTCTTATATGAATTCGAATTCAAATGTGGATATATGTGTTTGAAATTCTTACCAAATCCTAACAAAAAATTCGGATAAGGGTCTAAACCCGCACCGTTTGCAAGCCTAGCTGAGACCTCATGATGTATAGGTTATGAGTTCAAATTTTATTCTCGCATTCAAATCCTCCTATTTTCTTGTAATAGATAGGCCACATACCTCATTTTTTTTTTGGAAAAAATTAATAAAAAAACCTTCATCAATAACACAAACATAAGATGGAGAACTAGTGTATTTTGCTTTACATTTTCCTTGATATCATACTACTCTCTCTCCATTTTAAACAATAAGTGATTTTAGACTCTTGCAATATAGTTGTAATTATTGTTGTGATAACCCAAGGGCAAAACGTTAGTTTTGTAAATTAGTAGATGGACACTTTTTTTATAGAAATTTTGTATCTCTCCCCCAATTAAAATGAGTTATGTTGCAACTATGAGTTACGTTGCAATTTGAAAGTTTAGCATGAAATATAAGTAAGAATCTTAATAATACTTTAACCTATTAATTATTAATTTCTGCAGAGATAAAACATATTATCATACTCGATCTGAAATTCACATAATTATTATTTTTATTTTATATAAAAAAATGAGATATTCAATCCTGACAAAAGAGTAATTTATTTTTGTTCAAGTTCGAATAAGATCGTTGGGAGGTCCGGTTGGACCCGGTTTAAAGCAGAATTAGGGTAGTTTTATTAAATCGGTCCTATATATAAATAGTTCGAAGTTGGCCAGGAAAGCGGTCAGGGGCTAAAACGCAGAAACGAAGACGAAGAAGAGGGCTGTGGAGCATAATTTTCATATCTTATCTTTTCCTTTCCTTTCCTTTCATCACAAAACCTAGAAAAAGGTATATTAACTTTTATTTTCACTCCTCTTATATCTTGTTCCTGATAAACTAGATTTCTAATATGCGTTTTTTGGGGTCTGCGGAGTTGTTATTTGTAGTAGTCCAGTGATTAATTCATGAAATTTGTTTGATTTTTATGCGGAAATTAGACTAATTGTTTTTTTTTTCATGTGTGCCTTCCGGATTCCTAATTTATTGCAAAAAGTCATCTGCAGGATTTTTTGGTGTGCGTGTGCGGAGTTGTTATCTGCGGTAGTTCAGAAATTTGTTAGATTTGTATGCGGAAAATTGAATTATTTAGTTGTTATTTGTGGTAGTTCAGTGTTTAATTTATGAACTTTGTTTGATTTGTATGCGTATAATTGGTTTAATTGTTGTGAAGTCCAGTGTTTTTCTTTCTTCCAATGAAATTTGTTTGAATTTATGCTGAAAACTGGATTAATCTGTTGTTATTTGTGGTAGTTCAGTGTTTTTTTAATGAATTGGTTTGATTTTTTGCGGGAAGATGGATTTATTGTTGTTTTTTGGTGGTAGACCAATGTTTTTCTAATGGAATTTGTTTGATTTGTAAATGTTGCTTTTTTGTTTGCCGGAAGTAGATATGGATCGATACAAGAAGGTAGAGAAGCCAAGGGCGGAGACTCCTATTGATCAGAATGAGATTCGGATTACGAGCCAGGGGAGGATGCGCAGTTATATCACTTATGCAATGAGTCTGCTTCAGGTTTGTTCCTATATCTCTTACTAGTGTATATTTGATTTCTTTATTGCAGTTTTGCCTTTTTATTGTCGAATTTGAAGCACACATTTTGTTTACAAAAATAGCATTTTTAGAATTGAAAATGATTTTTTTTTTTTTGGGGTGGGGGGTGGTTTGGGGGTGGGGGTTAATTTTTCTTTATTTTGTTAGAGTTGGAGTTTTAAGAATTTAGTGCATGGATTTGGCCCGAGTCTTTGATTCAGGATCTGGTAATAATTGGTACAGTCTTTATAACCATGTATGCCACGTTGCTGTAATTAGTTTTCCAAATACAATATAATATATAGTCCATTGATCTAAAGCTGGTTTTGAAACCTATGTTTGAATTCTTTTAAATATGTAACCTTTCATTCCATCTTAATATATGGTGGTTGTTATCTGGCAGGTTTTTTTGGTAGTAGCTCTCAGTATGGTATTTGAGATCTTCAATTTACCTTATTGATCATTAATGCAACATTGCAGGAGAAAGGTTCAGATGAAATCGTGTTCAAGGCAATGGGTAGAGCAATCAACAAAACCGTGACAATTGTGGAGTTGATTAAGGTTTTCTTTAACTATACTTCTCTGATTGTTTGCTTTACCTACTTATTCTTTCTCAATGTAACCTAGTTATGTTGCGTTTTCTATGCTACAGAGGAGGATTGTTGGTCTACATCAAATTACATCAATCACATCCACAGATATAAGTGATACATGGGAGCCCCTTGAAGAAGGCCTCCTCCCGTAAAGACCATCTCAAATTAATTTTGCACGAGCAATTTGCATACTAAATAATGATATCCAAATTGTATATATCTGCTTCAAGAAAATGCCTGTGTTAGTATAAAGGTTGTGGCTTTATAAGAATTTTGTTTGTTATGTTGTTACTGTAGATTGCAAACAACAAGGCATGTTTCAATGATCACAATTACCCTATCAAAGAAAGACCTGGATGTATCATCTGTCGGGTGAGTTCCTGCAGTTTGTAATTGGATCTTTCTTTGCTTGATTTTCACATTGGCTGAAGTCCGTGAGAATTCATTATTGATTGTAATGATCGGTGTTATACCATTCCCCCAAAATTGATCTCTTTTCTTGGCTGCTTAGATCTCCCCAACTGAAGTTTTCTTGCTTCAAGGGTTATAAAACACTTTACCCCTTAATATACCTTTCGGACTGTATATTGTACAATAGTGTGATATTGCCAATAAAGGACAAATCACATAGGTTCAGACCATTGCCTCATGCATTTACCCTGTGCTGCAGGTATCAACCACCAATACCTGCTGACCAAGTTAGGGTGTCGCCAGAGATATATTATGGAGGTAATGCCGTATTACGCGATTTAATCATTTCAGCAAGCACGCAGATCAATTTCTTTATGTTATTTGACCTGCATTTGTTGTGCAGATGGTTCACCTACTGGCCGAGGAAGGGGCAGAGGTGGTAGAGGGAGGGGAAGGAGAGGAATATCTGGTACATAGTTATTCATTTATTTTGTTTGAAGTTTGTTCTTTTTTATTTTTAGTAACAAAAAAGGATGTTGCATATTTGTTCTTAAATTTATTGGTGTAATGGGTTATCTTTTTAGCTTGGTTCAAATTTTAAATATTAGATTGACGGCATAGATTTTCCTCTTCACTTGAAGAGTTTATTAATAGAAGTGAAGTTTTGCTTGCATTTGTTGATTCTGCCCTAATTGCCGGTCTAGTTTGTTAGCTTAGAAATAGTTTCAGTGTGTAGACTGAGAGCCGTGATATTTTCTAGTTTGGATTCACCTTCCTTATTATGCACAATTCAACCTGAATATGGCTTTGTTGAGCCTGAGGATCATATATGGACTGACTACTTTAAAATTATATTTAGGTTGTCATCTGATATAGAAGCTATGATTTGTTTCAGGAAATGGCTATGTGCCGGCCGAGTATGATGATGGAGATTGGGACCAGAATCGGAGCTACGGAAGGGGTAGGGGCCGTGGCAGAGGTCGTAATTTTCGTGGGCGTGGAAGAGGTGGATATAATAATGGCCCCCAGATGGATGCTCAGGAGGATATGGGAGGTTACGATCAAGAAGCACCAGTTCGTGGTCGAGGTATAGCCTAATTTTTTAGATGCTCGTGAAAATCTTTTATTCTACTTATGGTTATTTGGAGATTCTGTATTTCTTCTGTTCTCGGGGGGGGGGGGAGGTTTAGGTTCCTGGGGGAATGTTGAAATCAGTCTCCTGTTGAGGAACTTTCTTTTTGGGTGTGCTCTTCTGCCGCAGTCTCTGTCTTCTTTTGTACAATTTTTGGTGTTTTAATTTTCTTCTTAAGTGCAAGTTTTAGTTGATCTGAAGATATTCATGCTTTTAGTTTGTGGGATTTATTTGGAGCATTTTTTCTGTCACCCCATCTTGATATGAGGTTTCCATCAAATATCAACTATCATTATGTATTTCTTCTTCCTTGCAATTTGCAACTATCTTCTGCATAGAAATTTTGATGTCCATGGCTGGTTACTCTAGAATTTCTTCTAATAGTTCCACGTGTTGTTTGGTTTGGGAACTTACTGCTGGCTGAAGCAGATGATCTTATTTCCTTATTTTTGAAATGTGGATTTTGATTTAGCACAAATCACCAGTTATACTTCCGTTTTCTTTGTGCTCTAGTTTCGTGCAAATAGTGCTAGGTTCCCAATAATGCTAAGATGTGGTCTGACTAGAATATCTTCAGAGCAAGAATCTCCAAGAACTCCCTCCTTTCTTTTGCTCTATATGTGGAATTTTCGCCTATTTTTTTATCTATGGGGCGAGTAGTGCGGTATTAAGAATGGAAAAATTGCTAGTTTATGTTTTGTGAAAGTGTTGATTTGTATAGCTTCTTTCTGGCTCGGTAAATCAAAAGGCATAAACAGTCCTTGAAATTGGAAAAAAAAGCATCTTACCAAGTTTATGTAGTCTCTGAGTGCAAGTCTGGTTATGAGTTGAGATAATTGTCTATTTATGTGAATCTCCGTACTGCAGGCCGTGGCCGTGGATTCAGACCTAATGGACCGATAAATGCACTATCAGCAGAAGGTCCTTAAGTTGATCGATCAAACGGGATGCTCCATGGAGATTATGTTTTAAGCAAATTATGGATGCCTGCTCCGATTTTATGCTTTTTCTGTTTTGCATTGGTTTCTCTAGCTAGTAGTATTAACTGTAGGATTTGATCTTGTAATTGTAGACTAATTTGTAGAAGTTTGCAAACTGCCCCGAAGTGGTGAGACTTTTTGTTTTCCTTTTTTCTTGTAGTAAAAAGCTTATTATAGGTGCTTTGATCAAGTGCAACTTGATTAGTAAGCAGCACATTCTTTGATTGGTGTTTCTATTCTTCTTGATCTTCTTTTGTTTATTTTTCTGGCTGTTAGTTTTTTCATTAACTAGAAAGAGATTCTTTAACCCTAGAAAGAATTCGTTTCAGATGTAGGATACTCATCTGAAGTTTTCTCAACCTAATCACGATGCCAAATGTGTTCGAAGAAGTTGGTTTTCTCACCATGCCAAGTATGTCCCAAGAAGGGCAAAGCAATGAAGTATGTCAGAAAAGTAAACCAGCCTTTTGGACTAAAAAACACCATCTAATTTCGAAATAGCAAGATCTATTTTTTTAAAAATTATCCCCAATTGAGCATATCACTTTAAAATTTTACACAAGACATTATTATGATCATCATTATTATCATCAACATCAATTCATAAATGAAGAAAGAAAAGGCAAAAAGGAAAAAAGAAGAAGAAAGAATTTGACTGAGGAAGGGAGGGAGGTTGGTTGGTTGGAGAAGATGATCAAGAAAATCTATAGATATGATAAGTTAGGGGCTTGGATTGGAGGGTATTTTCGGTATATGAAAAATTTTCTTAAAAAAAATCAAAAATCACCAACGTCATTATCTTTTGGATGAAAATTCAATTTGGGTAGCCAATTGATAAAATTGAATGAATAAGTATCCAATTAATAATTGAGGTGAATTTCATAGTGTTTTTTAAATTTAACCCTAAAATATAATTGGATGACACTTGACAATTAGTCAATGAGGCATCAAAATTTCAAAATTGAAAGATGAGGTGCTTAATTGCATTTGACATTAACCCCTTTATAATAGTAAGATTGAAGAAATTCATTTGAAATGGCGCTGAATTAGTTTCTTCGGTTTATAAGCCAAAAAGCAAACCTGTGCTCCCTCGAACTCCTCACTGGTATGTAGCCAATTTATCATTCAGAGTAATTTTTTTATTCAATATTTAGAATGGGCAATTATTACTGTTTATGAACCCGAACCTGTGTGATCTATGCATGACCAGGATGAAACTTTGGTGAAGTATTTTTCAAAAAAAAGAGATTTTTTTTTCCAATACTCACACTTCTTACCTTTTTCTTATTAGCTAATAAAAAATTTATGAAAAATAATTTTATTTTATAGAAAAATTGTAACAACTTTCTGCCTTTCTAAATCCGCCACGGACTCAAGGTATGGGCGACGGCCAATGTTGGCGACTGTTGATTCTCAGTCGTACCAGTCAAAGAAAAAAAAAAGCAGCTGCCAATCAAATTGTTGGTGTATACCCTGAATGATGTCACCAATTCTTGACTATATTTATAGTACACTCTCATTTCTTGTGTGCTTATCTTCTTAAAAAAACATACCCTTTTCAAGACTACTGCTTTTATCCCAAAGGCACAAAAATGGACATTATTGAGGAGGATATTGTTATAGTAGGTGCTGGTCTTGCTACTTCTTTGGGTCTTCACAGGTATGTGTAATAAATTCTAGACTTTTTTATCTTCTCTTTGTAGTACTTTTTTAAGGAAAATTCTTTTATGTGTCCATTTAACCATGTGATACAGCTTCTGATAATTTCTCTTCTGATGTAGATGAAGCTGAAAACATGATTCATTTCACCATGGTTTATATTAAAAAGTAACCATTTTATAACGGGCCTTACTAAATTTGTTATACGTTTTTATTATATATATAGTAATTTAAGTAAATCACATTAGAAATAAGGAACTGTATATAGTAACTTAATCCATTACTTTTTTTTTCCTGATGTGGTTGGATTTGAGGGCACTTTGATCGAGTTAGCAGAAATTCTTGCAAACATGCAAGAATTGTAGATCTAAGCTCACTTGATCTTGAACAATTTAATCAGTTAATAAAGTGAGGATCTTTATAACTTTTTTGTAGATTGGGATTGAGAAGCTTAGTTTTGGAATCATCAGATTGTTTAAGGACAACTGGATTTGCTCTTACCTTATGGACTAACGCTTGGAGGGCATTGGATGCTTTGGGAATTGGGGATCGCCTCAGAGAACATTCTCTGCAAATTCAAGGGTCAGAGAGCTAAACTTATTCAGTTTTCCTTGCTTCCTTTTATTAAATATGCAACTCTCTGAATTAAAACTTCATTGGTGCAGTTTTGAAATTGCTTCTGTGGATTCAGGCAAACCAACTTCCGAGCTTTCATTTATGGAAGATTAGTGAGTTACTGTTCAAGAACTACTTGATTGCTACTTTATATTTTAGATTAGCATAAATTTAGAATGCAAGAATATAGACCCGATTCTATTTTCACTACTCCCTCCATTCCATAATATAAGTCGTTTAGGATATGTAGCGAAAATTAAAAAAGCAAAAAATAAGGTGTTTTTTAAATCAAAATATCAATATTACTCTCTTAAGTAGAATTAGTGGCATACAAGTCTTATTCAAGAAAATAATATTGATATTTTGACTAACAGACTACCTTGCTTTTTGCATATTTAATTTTTGCTGCATATCCTAACCGACTTATATTGGGGTATGGAGGGAGTAACAATTAGCTCAAAGAAGTGTTGATATTTTAGATTATAAGCTATTGACTTCTCAGAAAATAATTAACCATCAAAGTAATGAGACGAGGAAATTTGAGAAAGTAACTTTGGTTATCTGGAAAAAATTTCCTGATATAGTCACTGATGATTTATTTTTTTCTCCTTGAAATTTATATGCATTCAACATGTATAGGTTATTTGTGTAAGATGAACTATGACTTAATGCTGTGCGAATCATGAAGGTCGTTGTGTTAAAAGGAAAGAGCTGCTAGCAACAATGGAGAAAGAGCTGCCAAAAGGGACTATCAGGTATTCTTCCAAGATAGTTTCTGTTGAGGAATCGGGACACTTGAAGGTGGTTCAGCTTGCAGATGGCTGCATTGTTAGGAGTAAGGTCTTGATCGGGTGTGATGGAGTAAATTCAGTAGTGGCAAAATGGTTGGGACTTGAGAAACCAATTGATACCGGAAGATCAGCAATTAGGGGATTCGTCGACTATCCAGATGTCCATCAGTTTAAGCCAAAATTTCATGGATATTTTGGAGGCGGTGTTCGCCTTGGATTTCTACCATGTGATGAGAAAAGCTTGTACTGGTTTTGCACTGTCCATCCATCGCTTTCCAATTGTAAGCATCTCTAGTTTTGATCAATTATTTCTTTATCTTGTTATGCAATGTAGCATCGAAGAGGTCTCTATCTGCTTGTATAAACTCTGTTTTATGGAAATATTTCCCAATTGTTTGTCATTATAATGCATTTGTTTTTGCTCGTGGTTGAAACTATATCAGGGCATCAAGAAGATATGGCGCAAGATCCAGTTAAATTGAAAGAGTTTGTAATAAGCAAGAGTGGAAAAATTCCAAATATCCCGAAAGAAGTACTAAATTTCCTAGAGAGAACCGAGTTAGATTCAATATCCTGTGCTGCACTGAAGTTGAGATTGCCATGGGATCTTTTAGTGAGAGATATCGCGAAAAGGGGCATTTGTGTAGCTGGTGATGCTCTTCATCCAATGACACCAGATATCGGACAAGGAGGATGCTCGGCATTGGAAGACAGTGTTGTCCTTGCTAAGTGCATTGGAGAGTCTTTCTTGCGAATGCCTGAAAGGGTTGCTGGAGATGGAAACGAAGACGATGCAGATATAACAGAAGCACTCAACAAGGGAGTCGAGAACTTTGCAAAAGCGCGAAAATGGAGAAGCTTTAGTCTGGTGGCTGCTGCATTTCTTGTTGGTTACATACAAGAGAGTGATAACAAGATAATCTGCTTCTTGTGGGAAAAATTCTTGGCTAAACATACTTTTACTACCCTGTTGAAAATGGCTGACTTTGATTGTGGGAAACTTTCATCAGATCTACTTCCCCAGTAATACACATGAATAGATGTGGGTCCGGATCCGATGCAGATAGTGCTATTTGATGGACTAATCTTGAACAATTAATCTCGATTGTCTGATCAAACAACTTGATAGACGAGATATGTCCACATGCTGTTGAAATAAATAAGTTCTACACCATAACCAAATTGAATAAATGTTACTTTACAATAAAATGCAAGATAGTCTCTATTTTTTGTTTTTACTAGAGAGTATATGAGTGTCAAGTCCGATACTTAATAGTTTTGGACGGAAGTTATTTTGATAAAGGTAGTCCTATTATTCCTTCTTCTTATTAATTTTTTGGACAAGTAAGATGGTCCTATTATGGCATCTTGTTCTTCATTCTCTATTGACTAATCATTGATTAGCTATTAAAGATTCTTTCTAGACTTGTTTGATTCAAAAGATTGGTAAATTCTCCCGGGATTAATGGAACTCTAATCAATGGTTTTGATGCTTTAAACCATGAAGAATGTACGGCCATTTCTATTTCCAAGTAATAATCCAATGATTGGCATTCTTTTCTTCTTCATCAAGATTAGTTGAAAGCTGGTCATTCTTAACTGCTTTCACCGCTTCAGGATGGATGAGTGCTCATGCAACCTCTATGGTGGGCAAGTCACTAAAACATTTCAGTTAATTAGAAACACATTTGATTAGATTGAGGTCGGTGCAAATAATGTTATTTGTTGTCACTGTGTGCATAATGGATAAGACTATGTTGTTAATTGCCAGCACTTTTGTGCTGACACATCTCATCCGTCGAACTGTTTGATAAACATATTAAGATTAGTTATTTTAGTACAACTGTTTAAGGTTAATTTGCATAACTAATCTTGGTTTTCTGATCAAGCAACCCTAGAGTTGAACTCTCTGTCTACACGTTGTTGTCACAAATGGGTAGTGACGGATCCAGAACTTATGCGTTTGGGAGGGGGCAAAACTGGAAAATTTTAAAAAATAGATTAGAGGTGAGATACAATTTTTTGAAGAATTTTCAGGGAAAAAAAAACTAGAGAAAATATGACGTTTTAAAAAAAATAATGTTGGGATGGCTGTCACTCTCGGCCCTCTGGATCTACCTGTAATTATAGGACTTAGATTCGAATAATATTCCCGTTCACTTATGTATTAAAAAAAACAAAGGAACTCGATCTTGAATCTAAGTTCTAACAATTTGTAAATGATATATCACTTGATTGGAAACAGGAGGAGCTTTTGGCGTTTTGGTTAGACTAATTTAGATGGGGTATAAAGTGCACTTTGACTGACAAAGTAAAAATTTATGCAATCAGTCGACAACTTAATACCACATATCTAGATTTAGAGGGTACTTTGCTTGACCTGAGAAATTGTGAGACCCCGTACTAATTTGTAGGATAAAAGGGAAAGGAGTTAAGAATTGGGATTGATAGAAAATAAGTACATTCTCCAGGGACCTAAGTGCAAATATAGTGTTTCATTAGTTGGGAATGGGAAAGGATGTAACGGGTGTCTCTTTAGTATGGGGAATTAAGTGTGTGTGTTAATTCAAGGGATGGGGGTTATAATATACATATATTATAAATAGGAGCAGCAGTAGGAAAAAAAAAAGAAAAGAAAAAAAAAAGAACAGTGGCTTTTGAGCTGCAAGGCAGTAAGGGAGTTTTTGTGAGATTTCAGATTTCTGGGCAGTTTTTGAGAGATCACCGAGGGAGCGTTACTTGTCCGATTTTGACCCATAATATACCGATTCGAAGGCGTTCGAATAAGCTTCGAGTGAGCGCA
>JAOWBF010000037.1:377254-392710 GCA_028566175.1 Vinca major
TTAATAAATAGGCAACATATGGTAAACACCATTAGGACCTTATTTCAGCCATGTTGCAACACGTGTTAGGGCCCGTTCCGCGCGTGCTGAATAAAAAAGGCGTTCAACACCGAAATGGACCGACCAACAAGCGGCTAATCCAATTGGAAAGTCTTAGCGACACTTTAGGCTTTGTTGGGGGCAAATAGCTAGTCACCCAGATTTGAAGTGCCACAAGCAACTAGCTCTTTCCATCTTATTGGGGCGCCCCGTGTGAGTAACCTTTGGTTTTTTTTATTAAACTTATTTTTTTTATACAACAAAGCTTTAATCCCAAGTAATTGAGGTCGGCTACATGAATCAATATAAGATTTCTGTGTGGTCGTTCACATGCATACATTCTCTAAATTTCCTTATATCGAACATCATGTCCTCATCCAAGTCTAACAAATCCATATCATTATTGATGACATCGGTCCAAATCTTTTTCGGCCTCATCTACCTTTTACAACCTTATGACTCTATCCTTCAAGTACATTCCCTAAATTTTCTTATATCAAACATCATACCCTCATCCAAGTCTAACAAATCCTTATCATTCTTGATGACGTCGGTCCAAACCTTTTTCAGCCTCCTCTAACTCTTACAACCTTATGACTCTATCCTTCGAGTTTCCGAACCGGAGCATCACTCGGTCTTCTTTTTATGTGTCCAAACCAGCGGAAGCGATTTTCCATCATCTTTTCTTCAATATGTGTATCTCCTATTTTCTCTCGGATAGTCTCATTTCTCACTCTATGATTTCTAGTATGCCCACACATCCATTGAAATATATGCATCTTCGTTACAATTATTTCTGGATATGACATCTTTTCATGGACCAACACTCTGTACCATACAATAACTCGTATCTAGCAATTGTTCTATAAAACTTCTCCTTCAGTCTCAATGGTATATTACGGTCGCACAAGACACCCGCTGCACCCTTCCATTTCAATCAACCGGCCTTAACTCAATGCGACACATCCCCATCAAGCTCAACATGGATGCTTATACATCTCCAAACAAATTTCATGTCATGTAATCGGATAACAAAAAATATTCTCTGAGTTGTGTTAGAAAGACATGGTGAATATATTTACTTCACTCTGAAATTCTATTTGATTGGTAGCCTGCAGTTGACATCAAGGCTGTGTTATCTCAGCTGATGGACAGATTGTCAAACTATGCTTCTTCCAGTCCAGAAGTAAGTAGCTTATTTTCTTTAATTTCAGCTCATGCTTTTGGATTCTGTGCTTGATTTTTTTATTTTCACATATTCAGGTTCTACCTGAGTTCCTACAAGTAGAAGCATTTACCAAGTTAAGCAATGCCATTGGGAAGGTATAACTTGATTTTCTGATCAATTTATTGCCAAGGTGCAGCTCAATAGGCTGTCTCTGTTTCCGCTCAGTGGTTTATCTTTATGTCAAGTGAAACTTTTCTTTGAATCAAATTTATATTTGACTGCAATGATGTCAGGTGATTGAAGCACAGGCCGGCATGCCGGTTGTTGGAACCATTTCATTATATGTATCACTTTTGACGTTTACCCTCCGTGTTCATCCGGACCGTCTCGATTACGTGGATCAAGTGCTGGTATGTTTCTAATTCATTTCAAGGGGAAAAGGAATTTATATCTATGGTAGGCACTCGTATATGTGGTTTCCTTTTCCAACTTCAAATATATCATAGCTTAAGAAGTGAAACTAAGATCCCTGTTTTATAAAGAAATGAAGTCATTGTAGGCAAATTGGTTGAAGAAACAACTATATTTTCCACTCACCGCTCTTATTGTGATTTTTGGCAGGGTGCATGTGTTAAGAAACTTTCTGGAAAAGTAAAAATTGAAGATAATAAAGCAACAAAGCAAATTGTTGCACTTCTAAGTGCTCCATTGGAGAAATATAATGATATTGTTACAGCTCTGACACTTTCCAATTATCCACGTGTCATGGATCACCTTGATGCTGGGACAAATAAAGTTATGGCTATGGTTATCATACAAAGCATCATGAAGTATAACACTTGTGTCTCAACTGCTGACAAGGTAAGGTTCCTTTGTTTTATTTGATTATGTTGATCTAAGATTAAAAGGCACGTAAATCCATTTTCTGTTACTTGGTGCAGGTGAACGTCTTATTTGAGTTGATAAAGGGGCTTATTAAGGATTTGGATGGTGCCGATAAAGATGAGGTGAACATAAAGTCGAAGAACTGAGTGCTGTATGCTTTTCTTAAGAATGACATCATGATTTGGGCATGTGTTCATTGCTTCTTTGAGAATATTTAACCAACTCTTGTGAAGTGTTTAACATTTTTCCTGATGCGCTACAGTTCTTAACAGGCCTCGTATAATCCTTAAAGTTCGATATAAAGCTAATTGAACTCCGAAAGTTTTCATTTCTAGCATGATGGTCCTGAAACAATTCACGTCCATCTTTAGGGCGACATATCTTGTATTGTCCCCTTAGCATGTTCACATATTCTTACTTTCTTGTACTGCAGAGCCTTTATCTTTAATGTTGCTATCATTGGCCCAGGGCTGGGTGGGGAAAGAAAAAGCAGCTGAGCTTCATTTTGATTCTTGAGAATGCCAGTGGCTAACTGGAAAAAAAATCTTTTTTTGCAAATCGTAATTTCATATTTCTTGGATAGTTTCTGTTCAGATGCATAAAGAATGACATCATTTCTTTCTGTTTTGTGGTTCATGGGTACTAGCTTGATGAGGAAGATTTCAAGGAGGAGCAGAATTCTGCTGCACGAGTCATACATATGTTATTTAATGATGATCCTGAGGAGATGTTAAAGGTAGTAGATCTGTTGCTGACCTACACTCTAAATCATCAAATGTTTTTTTTGGTGTCATCTTTGGGGTTGCATCTTCTATTGAAGTTGGATATATGGGATTGACTAGGAGTAGATAGAAACAAAGAAATGACTGAATTGTGGTTACATGCCCCTTGAAGCTCTAATTGGCAAGATGTAATTCCAGGGACCATGCATCTTTCTTTTATGTCAAGAACACACATTCCTTCTTGAAATGTTCATTAGTTCTTTGTGTCCTAGCTAATCCAAAGTTGGTTGAATTTGCTTTCTAAGTTATTTGGCCTCTTTATGGATTAATTTTGTTTTGGTTCAAGTTGAATTTGAATAAGTGTTTTCCAAGTCATTTTAAGTTCAGAGGCTAGACAATTCCATTTATTATTTGTTTTCCCTCTTATTTAATGTCTTCGCCTTTCCTTTGTTTCCGATTTCTGAATCAGATAATATGCACAGTGAAAACCCATATAATGGCCGGAGGTCCAAAACGCTTACCTTTTACAATTCCTCCTCTAGTTTTCTCTGCACTCAAGGTTAGTTCTTTTCCGTTGTTCAAATGTGTTCTAGGAGTCTGGATAGCTGCATTAGTACCAATATCCAACATAAATCACATTTTCTTTCGGAGTTTTAGTTGGTTAGGCGATTACAAAGTCAAGACGGAGATGTTGCTGGAGAAGAGGTCCCAGCTACCCCGAGGAAAATATTTCAGATATTGAATGAGGTACTAATGCCTAAACTGAATCATACATCACCAAATGCTGTAATGAGTTGGGACTTGCTGATCAGCCTCTGATTGTGTAGGGCGATTGTTGTATAAGTCCTTAGAAATGCTGAAGTTTCATTTTTATTTGATTATCAGTTAAAGTAGACCGCTTTCGAAACTTTTTGGCTAATTCATTATTTCCTCATCTATCTAAATACAGTGGGGTAAAGGGAGGTTTATTTCTTTGTTTATTTTTCCTGATTAAACCTGGGCTTCTTTCTTTGTCTTGTTTAGTACATTCGCCTCTGCGGAATTCGATAATATCTCCAATGATTTTCAGAATACATTATCTAAAAAGAAGTAGATAACATCTCGAATCCTTTGGAGATTTTTGACTGACCTTTATAAATGTAATCGCCTCAATTCTTCACATCTTGTAACTACATGAAGTAACAGTTCAATCTTGTGTTTCAGATAATTGAGGCTCTCTCATCGATTCCATCACCTGAATTGGCATTGAGGTTGTATTTACAGTGTGCTGAGGTAAAATGTCAAATTTTATTTTGCCCACGGAAATGTGATTGTGGAACCTCTCTAGGAGGATATTTATCTTTTAGAAACAGTGATAAAAAGCCCATTGCTCGTTCAGCACAGGTTTATTGTATGTTTCTTGGTGTATGTTTATTTTATTTTATTGGCCCTGATGGGCTCATCTGATGCAAGAGACGTGAACTGTGGGACATCCTTCTTCGTTCCCCGTGGGCAAAGTTTTACCAGTGCACTTGTTTCTGATCTGGCCTCTGAATGTTTTGACCTTTCAATTTCTGAATGTTCTGTGCTCAGGCTGCCAATGACTGTGATCTTGAACCAGTTGCTTATGAATTTTTTACACAAGCTTTTGTGATCTATGAGGAAGAAGTTACGGTAAAATCCATATCCATCTCCTAGTTTAATTTTGCACATCTATGCTTGTCTCTAATCAGTTGACTTAGAGCTCTCATTACGCTTCTTTCTACTGGTGTTAGGATTCTAAAGCCCAAGTGATGTCTATACACCTGATTATTGGGACGCTTCAGAGGATGAATGTATTTGGTGTGGAGAATAGGGATACCTTAACACATAAAGCCACAGGGGTAACCAAAAGCTAAATTTTTTATTGATTTATTTGCTTTTATGCTTGGCTGCTTTCGGTCTTGGGTTGATATTTTTCTTTTTTTGTTCAGTACTCCGCAAAATTATTAAAGAAACCCGATCAATGTAGAGCTGTTTATGCGTGCTCACACCTATTTTGGGTAGACGACCAGGACGGAATCAAGGACGGAGAAAGGTTTGTTCTTAGTGGTCCCTTCATTAGCTTTAGTTTCCTGAGCTTCTTGATTGATTTGAGCTGAGCTGACTTGTAATACTTATTTTCTATGTTTACAGGGTGTTGCTTTGCCTAAAGCGTTCATTAAGAATCGCAAACGCAGCACAACAAATGGCCACCGTAACAAGGGGCAGCAGTGGACCAGTCACTCTCTTTGTTGAGATACTGAACAAGTGAGTCAAAATGTATCTAATAAATTGGGAAGCTGTTGCTCAAGTTTTAGAGCGCTCTCTCTTGCAACATTACTACAGAATGGTCTCCCCAGATGTCCAAGTTGACAATGATATTCATTTTCTAATTTATGTTTCAGGTATCTTTACTTTTTTGAAAAGGGAAACCCTCAAATAACCACTGCAGCTATTCAGGGTCTTATAGAATTAATCCAAGCTGAAATGCAGAGTGACAGCACGACACCAGATCCATCTTCAGATGCCTTCTTTGCCAGCACTTTACGGTACATTCAGTTTCAGAAACAGAAGGGTGGTGCTATGGGTGAGAAATACGATGCTATTAAGGTTTGATATTCTTTAACATCGTGGAGTGGGCTTCACTGAAATGGATTGGCTGCGCGTTGGAAGGAGTTCTGTAGGCAGTTTCTACTTAAATATTCCATTTTTCTTCTTCTATTTTCCACTCGTGTCCTTGGATACTGTTGTAATCATGATTGTCTCACAAATCCTCAATTAGGACTAAAATATTGGGTTCAGACTCGTACTCATCAAATTGAGACCCAAATTGGATTTTTATTGGATTGGATTTAGATCTTATCAATTATAGTTCGGACTCAACTACACTGGGTCTTGGATCTAATTTGGGTTCGTTCACTAATTTTACTTATAATTTAATTGATACTCAATTTTAACAATAGAAATGTGAATATTTTTTTAAATAACAATTATTAAAGAAATATTTTGTGAAAAATAATATGCACCGTTCATTAATATTAGCACCATATCCTTGGATTCATATAAAATAAAATTAAAAATAATTTCAATTGGGTATTTGGTTTTTAGGTCTATACAATTATATTTTAGACTAACAACTCTTGTGTCTCAAATTGAGTCTTATGAGTGCGGATTTAAATTTGGACCATTTGAGTCCAATTTACAGGCCTATCCTCAACCTTGTATCTTTGGACAGTTGATATTTTGAAGTTGCTTACGGATTATGCAATCGAGTAATTTTGTTCATCTGAAGTACCTTGGATGCTGATGTGCTAATCTATCTGTTCTTCCATTACATTCCCTACGAAAAAAACTATCTGAACTTGTTCAAAAACATTGGTGAGGAGGCTTCTGCATTCTTGATGAAGAGAACCCAGCCTGAGTGGAACATTCAAAAACCATGGAATAAAATTCCAAGAACAATAATCCTCACTGCCACCTGGCTCCTGCAGTCTACTAAAACATTTATGACAAAGGTACCATGAAATGTCATAATGTTTAACGCCCAGCTACTACTTTCTTAATTTCTTTTACTTTGAGGACCAGATCATACGGAGGATCAATTGTAATTATGACTCTGGCTTGCACAATCTTTAATAGACGAACACGCATATCCAAAGGAAGAAGATATAAAGTACATACAATAAAGTTTGAGAAAAAGGATTCTACAACAAAAAGTTCAAAGATTAAATAGCTATTTAGGTTACTAAACTATTAACCGTAGTCACTTTTTGTGGTGGTTTTCGGCCAAATTAGATATGTGCCCAATAAACTAGTACTATTTTATTAAATATTGGCATAAAAAAATTAACTAGGCAAAATATGTATACATTTTTCCAGTTCCAGTTCCAGTTCCAATTTTTTTTTTTTTATATGTATCAAGAACTTACAAAAAGATTTCGACAGCATTGAATACCTAATTTGTTGTCACTTTGGCGCCTTTTTCCTGCTGTAGACTAACGAGCTGAGAGTATAAGCTTCCAGGAGTGTGTATGAGTTGATCATGGCTGCCAATTTCTGCAACTTTTCCATGTTGTAACACTGCAATGGTGTCAGCGTTGCGGATAGTTGACAACCTATGTGCAATCAATATAGTTGTTCTTCCTTCCATAAGCTTACTAAGAGCTTCTTGGACTTGCATTTCAGATGTTGCATCTAAAGCACTTGTTGCTTCATCCAAGAGCAAAATACAAGGATTTTTCAATATCGCTCTAGCAATTGCCACCCGTTGTTTCTGCCCCCCTGATAACTGCACCCCTTTTACGCCAACTTGAGTATGGTATCCTTCTGGCATTCTGCTAATGAATCCATGAGCGTTGGCAGCTTTGGCGGCTTTCATTATTTCAATTTCGGATGCCTTTTCGTTCCCATATTTGATATTCTCGTAAATTGTGGTTGAGAATAATACTGGCTCTTGCTGCACAAGACCAATGTTCAATCTCAAGGATTTTAGATTAAAGCTCTTCATATCATGCCCATCAATCAGTATTGTCCCTGAAGTCGGATCATAAAATCGGATCACCAAAGAAATCACTGTACTTTTTCCTGAACCACTTGGACCTACTATTGCCAAACTCTTCCCTGCTGATACATTCAAGTTCAAGTTGTCAAAAATAATAATATCAGGCCTTGCAGGGTACCGAAAACTTATATTCTTGAACTCTATATCTCCTCTGATTTCAGATACAACTTTTGTTGCGGGATCATTAGAGTTTATGGTTGTCTTCCTGTGAAGTATATCAAAGACTGATCCGAGTGCTTGTGATCCCTTTACAATGTCAGGTGCTAGAGCAAGCGTTTCCGCCACTGCAAACGCAGTGACAATCAAAACCATGAAAGACTTGATAATGTCTCCGAAGTTGGAGCTATTGTGCTTGATCAGAACAGAGGCATACCAGAGTCCAAGGGCATATGAACAAAATGAAAAGAACTGTGATATTCCAAAGCCGAAACCTGATATATGGCCACGTAAGAAAGCTTGCTTATTCGGTCCTTTTAATTCAGATACAAATCGCAATGTTATTTGTTCTTCAGCACCAAATGAAGCAACAGTACGTATATTAGCAATAGCTTCGCGCGCCACAGATGTAGCTCGACAGTAAGCAGCTGCATAGTCACCTCCAAATCCTTTCAGAAATTTTTGCTGCAGTCCGTTAAAAGGAAATGAAACTCAAATTCTTAAATAGGTAAGGATCTTTGTAACTTAGAAGAAATACAAGGATGATAAATGAAAAGAAAAACTATGTACCTCAGCTATGGAAGATATAATAAGTAGAGGAAATGTGGCAACGACGACTGATGCAATGCGCCAACTAAGTGTAAATGCAATAACAAACGCGGTTACAGCCAGTGCTGCATTCTGTACCAGGGTTGATAGACGGTCAGCAAGAGCACTACGAACTAATGTTGCATCAGTTGCTAATTTAGACATCAGCAAACCAGTACCATTTTCATCCATATCAAACCAGCCGATCTCATTTCTAAGCATGGCTGAATACGAAATTTGCAAATTTTTAGGGTGCTTAACAAATGAATAGGAAATGCCAATGTTGTTGTTCAACGATTAGAATGAAAATTACCTGAGAACATTTGCAAGCGAACGCGAGCAGTAAGACGCTCTCCCATTATCGTGTAGAAAAAATGTTGCAACAGATATATAGGAATGTTGAGAAGTGCTACTCCAACAAATATTAGTGACACCTTATGCACCTCTTGTTCCATTTTGGAATTGTCATGAGCATAAAAAGCCTTCAAGATGTGCGACATTCCGAGTGCAAAGAGAGGAGCTTCTATGCCGGCCATAATTGCACCAATGGACCCAAGTATGGCATATGGCCACTCCGCAGCATTTAGTTTGATCAATTCACACATAGATGGAGCAGATTTTGACTCTAATAGTACTTCACTTCGATTATTTGGCTGCGAGTTCCCCACAACCATTTCCTTAGTTTCTTGCTGTTGATGGTTGAAATCTTTAGACAAGTCCCGTAAGGTAGAAACCGCCAAATCTTTTTCTACATCTTCCATCTTTTTAGGAGTTTTTGATTGGTCTGATACTTGTAAACTGACTAGAGATGCATAACTTCCTTCTTTATCCATCAATTCGTCATGGGAACCCATTTCTGCGACTTGACCATTTTCGAGGACTACTATTTTATCAGCTCGTTGAATGGTAGATAATCTGTGTGCTACAATAACCGTCGTCCTATTGAACATGACTGTTTCGAGGGCTTGTTGGACGATAAATTCAGATTCTGCATCAAGAGCACTTGTTGCCTCGTCCAGTAGTAATATTTTCGGGTCCCTTAATATTGCTCTTGCAATTGCAATTCTCTGCTTTTGTCCTCCAGATAGCTGAGTGCCTCCTTCTCCCACCTATTACCAACAAACTCTTAGAGGCAAAATAAAGGCATTTAGAGCCATGTCATGATCATTGATTAAGTAGGTTCTCATTTTCATGGAAATATGCTTATGCAATATTAACCTGAGTGTTGTAACCATCTGGTAATGCTTGGATAAAAGAATGCGCATTTGCAGATATAGCGGCTTTGATTATTTCATCCATATCAGCACCTTCTTTACCAAACAATATATTTTCTGCTATAGTTGTCCCAAACAATGCTGGTTCTTGACTCACCAGCCCCATTTGTTCCCTCAACCAACGTAGTTCGAGGTTCTTCAAATCACAGCCATCCAACATTATTTTTCCTATTAAATAATGCTTAGTCATTAGAAAACCATAAATGAAAAGCAACAAGTGAAGCTTAACTTGAATCGTAAATAAAATATCTTCGAATACCTGAAGTGGGTTCATAGAAACGTTGAAGCAGAGAGATGATGGTGCTCTTTCCTGAGCCACTCGGGCCAACAACTGCAAATGTCTTTCCAGCACATACCGAAAAGCTCAGATTTTCAAAGATCAGTTTCGGTCTAGATGGATAAGCAAAGTAGACGTCAGCAAATTCAATTTTCCCATCAACTTTTGGCAATGTTTTACCCTCGTCCGACTTGTTAGATTGATTGGACTCATCTTTGATCATGCTTAAGATATTTGTAACAGCAGCACGACCTTTAGCAATGCTCGCAAGATTTGGAGCCGCCTGGCCAAGAGCACTATAAAGAGGGCAGCAATACAATCATTAGCACAGTGTAAAGGTAAATATATATAATCACGTTGGGACCTGTATATTATTCTTCATAGACTTACAATCCACTGAAGATCACATTAAGTATTGTTGTGAAAGCCTTCCCACCATTTGTTTTCTGGTGCCTAACAAGTATGCTCGCGTACCACAGAAGTAAAGCCCAAGCACAAAGCAGAATTCCATATGTAAACCCAACGCCAACGCCTTTTGCAAACCCGCTCTTCTTCCCTAGTCTGAGGGCTTTATGAAGTAACAGAGAGTATGATTCAACTGCTTTATCCTCTCCAACAAATGAGTATACGGTACGAACCTGTGAAATAACCTACTCCAAGATGAGAAGCAAACACAAGGTCAGGGTCAGGTATTGTAAACATTAGCCATACTTTTTTATTTATTTATATGGCTTATTGCTAACCTCTTCTGCAACCTTTCCTGCTTCAGCATAAGCCGCCTCGCCTTTCTGAGACAAAGTGGACATAATTATGGTATATGCCCCTCCTGCAATAGCTATCAGAGGCACAACAGCTAAGGTGAGGAGCGTAAGCTGCCATACCGATATAAATCCAATGGCGAACCCAACAAAAAACTGAGAAAGATAACGAAGACTGTGGCCTATCTGCATAGTATTAGAGAAGCATGCCTATTAGATTCTAATAAATAATCAGGAAAGATTGATATATAACCAAGGATCTCAATTAAATTATAGTTAAACACCTTATCACCAATTGCATCTTGCACTAGTATGGCATCACTTGAGATGTGAAAAATTATATTACTGTCTCTGGCTTCAGTATCAAAGAAACTAATATTCTTCCTTAACACTGATTGTAGATACTGCATTCGCAAATGAGCCGTTTGTCTTTCCCCAGTTTGTGCCCAACATGCAACTCCTGGACCAAAATGCAAATTAGGATCAAATGTCACGCGCCGTGTTTGCAAACCCGAAGCTATATGGTCAACAAATACATCATGGAACAAGACATACCAATCCATGCTGATCCAAGAACAATTAAGCCAAGATAAACCAAGTACAGTGCTTGCTGCAATATAGAAATTTATGAACATCAAACTCCAACAGAATCTAAGCAATAAAGAACAATTTTAACTGTCCAGTTTATATATATTGAGATACAATCCTAAGCGCCCTCACTGCCCTGTCTAAGGCAATTCGGAGGAGTTAAATCACGGGATGTTCCCCCAGAAGGTCTATCAGAGCTGCATGTACACTAACAACCCACGAGGGACTGGTTTCTGTACTGTCCAATTTATATGCTCTGTAGGTAGAGAGGAGAAACTAGAATTGAAAATGTGTAAAATGCACCTTAGAAACTTCTGCAGACATCCTATGAGGATCAGAAGAAAGATGTCCTAAAGAATCAATCATACGACCAAATAATACGAAGAATACAGGAATAGCAGCACCATGTAAGAAGGCACCAATGCTCCCGAAGAACATCAGCAAGTAATCAAATTTATCTGCAGCAACAAATAGCCCAACAAATGAAACCATATTTTTCTTCCCCGAACTCGGCTCAATTGTATGATTCTGATTCTCTTCTCTTTGAGCATTTTGCTCAACATTTTCTTGAGAAAGCTCAACTTCTCCCATAATAGAATTACTAGATTATCTAATCGAATTACGGACCTAAGGTCATAGAGATAATGCAGATAGATGGGCTAAAAAGATTGATTTAAACAGATGATCATAGCATTCTACGTACGTCATGGAGAGCTTGTGAATGGTAGGAGTTCTTTTCCCGCCAATAAATGATTGGTTTGTGGTTGGCCAGCCAACCAACCACACTTGGCCTAATAACTATAATTTGAATTCCAGTGCTTCTTCTTCTTGGGCTATTGTTCTTAACTTGTTTTAATTATTTTTTATGTATTATCGACTTATGTTTCTAAAACGAAAATGCTACGCAAACTGTACTTGGCTTCTTAACTTGCCAACACTACCAGCCTAATGCTTCGCCCGTGACCTATCACATGTCACATTAAAGCATTCAAGACAACTACATTTGTGCATGGTTTCTTCTTCCATTAGTAATTGGTTGTAACAAATCATTTTTATATGGACCAACCCAATAAATGCTACTCCATTAACTATTAACAATTCACTATTTACTCAGGTCCATAAAATCAAAATTGATAGAGAGTTTTAAATGCATTCAATATGTACCTTATGTTAATCAATGATCTCCAAGAGGACAAATATGATCAAAATAGCAACTTGTGGACTAAGCATAACTTGAATATGTCTATCTTCTGCATCACTAGTTACTTAAATTCTTGGTCTGGTGTGGGCCAGCCAGATAGTGACATTGCCACAATGTACTAGCAAATCTTGTAGAAAAAATCATATGTCCTCCTTCTATATCCCATCCTCTATCCAGATCATTGATAAATGGCACAGTGAACTATGTCTAAAGGGAAAGTCTGGCATGGGACGATCTCAATGCGACCGGTCTCACACCTCTCTCACATAAATTGAGTCAGGATCCACCTGCATGATAGGTCCTCCTCAATTTATGTGAGAGTGGTCCCATTGGGACATACTAGAATTTTCCCTGGTGGTGGTGTCCCTTTTAATTCAAACGACTTGGTAACTTTTAAAAGGCTAATTAAACATCTGAGGTTGGTCTGGATTTTAAAATGTTAGCCCACTTGGCCCATTTACATGTATTATTCTTTTAAATGGGCTTTATGACTAATTTTAACAGACCTTATACGATCCGCTAGCATTGGGCCCTTATTTTTCTCCAATGTGAATCTGAGTTAATCGGCCAATGTTTGAGTTTCCCTCCCTTTTACAGTTAGTTACATTACATGGGTTTAAAACCTAGACCCTGAACCCAGAAGAACCCTCCTTCCCTCTAACACGAAAATTCTTCGTTTTTCTGCTCTTCTAAGGTAATTGCTTTTTTACATGTAAGATTGAATTGAGTTAGATTTTTTTTTCCTTTTTTGTAGATTCTGTTCTTGCTGCTGAATTCAGGATGATTTTGTAGCTTTTTGTTCTTCCTGTGGCTAGTATAAGATTATAATTCAATTTTTGCAGGAATTTTTCGGAAAATTGCTGGTGGTTTTTCATTTCTTGTGATTAATGGCTTATTACCGTCAGCGATATTTCATGTTCTGCGATATGTGTGGAGCTATGTTGTCTTTCGGTACGCCCAAATATGCTCATTGCCAATTGTGCAAATTCAAGAGACGTGTAGCAGGTCTAATCCTCCTTCACCACGGTTATTAATCATGTGTTTGTTTTCTACTATTTGTGTTTGATGTTTGATAGCATTTGTATTGCTTTTTGTTAGAATTATTATTGTAGTAGCGAATGTTTTATCATTTGTATTTTGCTTCAAGGAGTTGGTATCATACTTAATTACTCGAGGATTTTTGGTTTTCTGTTTCCAGATTTTGCTGAGAAAGATATTTGTTATACTATTACGGCTGAGGTAAGGCTTTAGTTTCCATTTTGAAGATACTCATGTAGTAATTGCATATTTTCTGGGGAAGAAAAGTGATAATGGAACTAAAATTCTCTTGCCTTGATTCAGCTTTTCAAATGATAAAGAGTGATCCTATAGGACTTAGTATAAGTATGGCATCTTTGTTTAGATATAGCTATTGCACTATCAAAGATTTTAACTTGACTCGTGACTAAATAGCTGTCTGAACTCTGAAGTTCAAGTTGTTGATTGTGTAATGTCACCTGCTGTTGTTGGTGCTTAATCTTAGATATAATGGTTCTGGATGGGAATTACTTGTGCCTAGCAAATAGGACCAGCAGGAAAGAAAAAAGTCACGACTCATGATTAAGATCGCCTAAATGACCAGAAGAACTGAATCCACGTCTTTATGGAGTAAAACGCATAGCATGTAACAGATCAAGAAATTTTCTGGCTCCATGACATTGATGATCCACATCTTAGTTTATCTTTCTTATATTTTCTGTGGAAAAGTATAGAAGAGGGTCTAAGTTGTTCTCTAGCTGTAAGAGTGATATCTATTGTCAAGCTCAAGCTTGGCAGCGTTCCAGATTTCCGGCAAAGGCATCCAAGCCTCGATCTTTGTTTTTGATAGAATTTACTTTACAGCTGTTTTATCTTATTTTCTTTTGCAATTTATTTGATGGATAATAAACTGCTATCTCAAATGAATCGATGGTCTTTCTTTGGAAATTAAACCAATGACCACTTGAAATGTTTAGCAAGCTTGCTTGTGCTAGAGTGAGGAATGCAATACAACTATAATCGTTTGGCAGTCCTCCCCCAACCCTTTTCTTATGCCTTTTATAGCTTATATTGTCAGTTCTCAAGGCTAACAAACATTCTTACATGTACTATTAGATTGGATTGTTTGTTGGGTAACATGTTAATTTCTCTAGAACTTCTGTTTGACTTCTACATGGTCGAACCAACTTTTCATCCAATTCCCTTCTTTACTGTTGCCATGTTTCCTTTTCGTGTGCAGGATATTCAAAGGGAGCTTGGCATATCACCATCATTTGATGATTTTGAGGTAGAAAAGGAATCAAAGCAAATGGTATGTTGCATAATACACTTTCAGCATAGATTTCATATTGCTGGTTTTCCTTGGTATCTGATATGTTCAGTTACTTGCTGGATTTTGGCTAATAGGATTGCAATGCAAAATGTAAAACTTGTCAACACGTCGGTATGTCTTATGTTACTATGCAGGTAATTCCTCACACCCCTCAAGTTGCTTTTATATTTTCTTTTATGATCTGCAATGGCTTTCCTATCGGATTTATGGCTCTTTTTCTTTTATTTTCAACAGACGAGATCTGCTGATGAAGGACAAACTATCTTTTATACCTGCCCTAAGTGTGGTAGCAAACAAACGGAAAATTCATGAAGTTCTGAAGAAAATCTTTCTGGGATGTTGTTCTTTGATGCTATGATACTTGAAATTGCTGAGGAGGTAAAGAAGAATCAAGTTATATCTTACTTACCTCAAGAACCTCTCAAATAGGAATTTTCCCTGCTTCAAGTTGTTTGTTGTCATATCAGTCTTGTTTTCAACCCCTAGAGTGAAATGTCTATTTATTGAAGTAAACCTAAGAGAATGTCGTCCTATAAGAATTGTGCAGCTGCTCAGGTTGTCATTGCAATTGAAATCAATGAAATAACCCTTGCATCCGATCACAAGTTTTGGCTCTTACTGGTATTTTATTCCTACTGATTTTGCTCATTAATTCATTTCCTTCTGTGGATGCAAGTTTTTTCATGGCGGTTCAATGTTTCCTAGTGACTTAGTTGTGTGCTGTAGGATGAATAGGAAAGCCTTTAGCAACAAAAAGAAAAAGAAAAGAAATGAATAGGATAGCGAAAATTCAATTCGTGACAAAAGTAGTTTCAGATACACGTTACAACTTTATTCATACAGTAAAATCAAAAGCTAGAAAACAACTACGTATACATATTTGTGCACC
>JAOWBF010000037.1:802828-813528 GCA_028566175.1 Vinca major
ATGTAGTGTAGAACTAGACACGTCATTATAGAATTCTCTCTCTTCTTATTTTGTAGTGATGTAACTAGTTTTGCATCAAATAATTTAATGAATCTGATCCATATCAGAAATCTACTTTATTTAAAGAGAAAGTGTTTGGATTGATAAGTACCCGCGATGGAATGTTATTAAAAATAAAAATAAAAATCATTTGCCGTGGGCTACATCCGCATAGAAAATAAAAGCTTTTCTAAAACGTGGTCTGGCTTTTGGTTTTTTTTTCCTCTTTCTTATTAGATTTTCTCTCAATCAATTTTGATAAGCTTTTTACCTCTCAGCTTCTTTTCTTCTCTCCTGAACTCTTTAATTAAGCAGGTTCTTACTCTTTTGCCGTCCGCTTTTGCTATTTGTATTCAGATTTAGCTAAAATTTTGCTTTATTCATTTCCTGTTAGATCATGAAAATGGAATTTAGGGGTTTTCTTAGTTCTTTAATTTTGTTAGGTTTCAGCTGCTGGTTTAATTTAATTGCTTTAGCTTTTTGTTTTTACTTTTCTTTTTATGCTTTGCGTATTTTGTTTTGGTCTAATTCTATTTTTTTTAGGTGTATGGTTCTATTAAATCTGGGTTCTAATAATCATTTTCTCCAGGATGTCATTTCAATTTAGGATGAAGGAGAGTAGTCTGTCGATGAATAAGTTAGGATGATATCCTTAAATAGATAAGAACCCATATGTGAGTTAAGTTTTGCATCCCTTAGGAGGTTCGTTGTGGGAGTTCAGAGAGTGGACAAATTAAAATAGAAAGCGGACTTCCAATTTGGGACAGAGGGACTACAAAATATGTTATGAATTTTGCGGATTAGTGATGTTTATTCTTGCCTTAGATTATTGAATTATTCACATACTGTATGTAGAGGTGATTTATATCACATAAACTGAAGTATTAAGCATCTGTTAGTGATACATTTTTTTAGAATAGTTTGATCAATTAATTACTGAGAGAGATTCTACAAGAGCAGTAAGAGGATTTCCGGAGAAGAAAATTAATGCGCTTGCTAGTGATGATTAGTGAATGCTGGCTAATTTAGTTTGATAACAAGTAGTTTTATTCATTAGTTAACTCATCAAGAATCATTTTTGGCTATAGCATAATGATAAGGGTGGTGCTTGGAGACTGATAAGACTGCTTCTTCTATTGCGAACTCTAGTCAAGAAAGCAGACGATGAGGATGCTGATTTCTTGAAACTATTGTCTTGAAAAATTATCTATACATTCTGGTTTTCAGGAACTATGGTTAATGTAAACCAACAAATGCAACTCCATAAGGGCTCGGAGATTCTGGAGGTTGAGTTTATCTTGCTTTTTTGTTAAAGTTTGTGAAGGTTTCTGTTTTAGAGGAAAACGGAAAGAAAGAAAGAAACCTTTACTGGCTGTTTCTTTCTGGAATTCTGTTGATCTATGGTTATGCATTTGGAAACAAGTTCCTTAGTCCTGCTGCAGAAGACAAAACGGAAATATGAGCTTTTGTTATAATGAAGTGTTACTTCTGCATGTCACTTATTCTTTCTCGTGATGTTTTACTTCATTTGTAGGGATCATGATTAAGCTATTCAAAGTAAAGGAAAAGCAGAAGGAACTTGCTGAAAATGCCAACGGAAAGCCTCCAGTTAAGAAGCAAAGTGCTGGAGAGCTCCGTCTGCATAAAGGTTCTTATTTGCTCCTTTTCTTTGCCTAAAAATTTACAAATATATGTTTAAAGTCATTAGGGACAGCTGTCTTTAATTTGACTGGCATGATCTAGCTTTGTTATGCTTATACGTAGCTTATAAGATGCTAAAGTCTCTGTTTCTCATTACTCTATAATTTCATATATTGATGTAGAGGGTTTGATGTTCTGCTGAAGCTTGAAGTTCACATTTCTGAGATGAAGTGTGAATTATCATCGTCATATTGTATTCTCCTTTGCAAACACTTGATATATGGAGAAATAGAGATGGGACTCTGAAGAGTGAATAAAGTTTAAAGGTCACTGGTGAAATTGAAAATCTAACAAACTTGAGTAGTACGTTTTGGCTCCACACATTTAGTTTTTATCTTTAGTTGAGTTTACTGCCAAGCCCATGGTCTTTTTTCAGTAGTTCCATTTTCATATTTGAGAAATCGCCATGTCATTTTCTTTGGTACTGAAAGACACTTCTAGTGAATAAGGATGTATACTCTAGTCATTAGACTCTGTTTATCAAGCAAACTCCATATCCTAGTGAAGTATGTATGAATTCTTCGGCAGATTGCATGTCAGCTGTTAGAGAGAGAAGAAGGGAGAGAGTTTTGTGCTACACGAACTATTTATGTTCATGCACAAACTCTTTTAACTATGTGCTATAGTACATATTGCCAGACGTTTCAAAATGGAAGTAACCCTTACTTCTGCTCTATTCTTTCTGATGCAGATATAAGTGAGTTGAACCTACCGAAGACTTGTAGCATATCGTTCCCAAATGGCAAAGATGATCTTATGAACTTTGAAGTTACCATTCGTCCTGATGAGGGATTTTACATGTAAGTATTTCTTTTTTGGTATTTACCTGGTACTTGCGGTTAAATTTGAAAGATGGTGGTTAAGTTCTATTTGGAACTTTTGCTTTTTAATTCTTTGATTTGAGAACTTACTGTACTACTTCTGTATCGTGCTTGTTGCAGGGGTGGCACATTTCTCTTTTCTTTCCAAATATCTCCCATCTATCCTCATGAAGCACCAAAGGTCAAATGCAAGACAAAGGTAGATAAATTTCTTTTAGTTTAGTTTGGAACCTAATTTCTTGAGAGTATCTGTTATCTGATTTCTGCTGCTGCCTGTGTAATTTATTCATTGCAGGTCTATCATCCCAATATTGACTTGGAAGGAAATGTCTGCCTAAACATTCTTCGAGAGGACTGGAAACCTGTACTAAACATAAACACAATCATCTATGGCCTGTATCATCTTTTCACGGTATATCTCTTATCTTTTCTTACACATTAATGCTCCTTGGATTATGGCATCTCTAAATGATCCTTGGGTAATGTGCAGGAACCTAATCATGAGGATCCTCTCAATCCTGATGCAGCGGCCGTCTTGAGGGACAACCCTAAGCAGTTTGAATCGAATGTGAGGAGGGCAATGGCTGGTGGTTATGTTGTGCAGACATTCTTTCCTCGCTGCTTATAGAGTGGGAAGGCAACATCTGACATAATAGACATTGCTTGCTGGTGCAGTCAGGCCAGAAGGCTGTAAATTTGGGCGTGAATCCAACCATCATGTCGTCTTCCTGCAACATTTTTAACGTGCTTATAAATCCCCGTAAGATCTGTGTAAGTTGAATATGCAGAAGCTGTTTGTATGCCATTGTAACTGTCTATTTTCCCTTAGTTTTTTCTGTAAGAGATGAAAGGGTCGAATTTGCAGAATCTGTAATTGGGATTATCGTTTTTATCATTGCCCTTTTAATTTTTTGCTTAGCTTATCAGTAATCAGTCCATGGACATTTGTCTTTTTTTTATTATTAGTTAAATGCTTAACCAGTGCATTGTACTCTCCAAGGCTTTTTGTTCGGGTTTTGGGATGTGATTTATGTCTAAAGTTAGTTTGATATTTTCTTATCGAGTAGTTTTATCTTGATTCGGGACCAATTTATCATCATCCTACAAGTTAGTTTGGGATTAATGAATGCAATATGCGTAGACAAATAAAAGCATTTTATACGACATCCCCCTCCATTCCCCTTCCCCTCTTTTTTGTTATCTTGAATTGTTCAGCGACTTTATGAGTGATGAGATTAGTTTGACTCTTGCCCGTAATAAAATTTAATTTGAAACTCTTTACAATAGCTAGTTTATAATATTAGTATTCAATATCATTGACCTTATGATGAGATTAATCTAAGCTAGAGTTATAGAACTTTTGTAGAGTTTGACTCTTCGAGTAAACTATATAATCTGAATCTCTTTAGCATAGCAAATTTATGTTGATACTTTAATATTGTTGAACGGACTAATTTGATAAAAAAAATATTTTATCTTATTTTCTTTGTTTAAATTGAACATGTATTAGACAAAAAACAATAATGTAATTTTTTTCACCAGCCAAAATAATCCTAGCTCGTTCTACTAGATATGAAATGGAATAGCTCCCCATTTCTAAGCCACTTGTTAACCCAAACTCCACGTATCTTCCTACACAAAAAGCGATACCCACATCCACAAAGCTCCACTTCTTGATCCGACAAAAATTGTGGAGGATGTAAATCAAGGTGACCCAATGACTCCATTGGTGAGAGGTTTTATCTTAGTCCACCGCAAGAAACCACTCCTACATACTGCGACTGTCAAGATTCGAATATGCACCCTCTTACCCAATCTACCACACTCGAATAACCTGTGCTACTTGCGGATACACTCCACATATCTTGATCCACAAAGAAGTCTCAGAAGGCATATTCCTCGTGAGTACTCCAAACCCAAGAACGCAAAATACGCTTTATAAACCTTAAAACCCCACCTGGGTTCCCTTTTTAATCAACTATATAAATCCCTTATCAAAAGAGTGATAAAGAAAGCAAACTGTTTCTGATTAATTAGTCAGTAGTGTGAAAGAGATCAAGAAGAAAAGACTATGTGGGAAGCTGGAGGAGGATCAACTGCATCATCATCGGCAGCTGGTGGTGGAAGTGGGCGGAGGAAGCCGTCTTGGAGGGAGATGGAAAATAATAGGAGAAGAGAGAGGAGAAGAAGAGCTATAGCAGCAAAGATATATGTTGGATTAAGAGCTCAAGGAAATTTTAATCTTCCTAAACACTCTGATAATAATGTTGTTTTGAAAGCTCTTTGTTCTCAAGCTGGTTGGATCGTTGAAGCTGATGGCACCACTTATCGGAAGGTAATTTCATTTCTCTTTATTTGGTAATTTTTTTGGATTTTTATTGATCTGAAGTAAAGGGGTTTATCTAGATCTATAGATTTGTGGATTGGGAGTTTGCTTAATTTGGGGTTAGCACACTTTGCTTAGCACTTCCTACTCAGAATGATAAGTGCCGCGTTCGACGCAATCTCTTCCAATAATAGCTTAAAAATAAATAAAAATTGAGGTTATGGAACTAAATGGTCAGAACTGTCTCTCAATGAAAGGATTTATCTATCTGATTTTCTTTTGCTCTGTATTTTTGCCTTAAACTGTTTAGGGGTTTTAAGTAATTTGATATATGAAGTATGTTATTCTAAGAGGAACATTGGTGTGTTATATGATTCAGGGAAGCAGGCCAACTCCAATGGAAATAGGTGGAACTTCAGCCAACATTACCCCAAGCTCTTCCAGAAATCCGAGTCCGCCTTCTTCTTATTTCGCCAGTCCAATTCCTTCTTACCAACCCAGTCCTTTATCTTCTTCTTGTCCGAGCCCAACGCGTCTTGATGCCGACACTGCACCTCATCCATTTGCATTTCTGAGAAATACCATCCCTTCATCTCTACCACCTCTTCGAACTTCCAACAGTGCCCCTGTTACCCCGCCTCTTTCGTCGCCAACTAGACTTCCTATGCAAACTTTCAACCTTGAGACTCTTGCCAATGAATCCATGTCCGCCATGAATATTCCGTTTTTTGCTGCTTCTGCCCCTGCAAGTCCAACTCGAGCACAACGTTTCACCCCAGTGACCATACCTGAATGTGATGAGTTTGATTCATCCAATATTGACTCGGGCCAATGGATGAATTTCCAAACTTACACAACTAATATGGTTCCTATGTCCCCAACCTTTAATCTTGTGAAACCTATGCCCCAACAAGTGCCTTCTGGGAATGCAGTCATGGATAAGGGTAATGGCACTGAATTTGACTTTGTGAAATTGACAGTAAAGCCGTGGGAAGGTGAGAGGATTCACGAGGTGGGATTGGACGATTTAGAACTCACACTAGGAAGTGGGAATGGTCGCATGTGAATGATCCATGATCGAACTGCTGAAATCCTGGAATGCATTTTATGCATCAGTAGAGCCCGTGTTTGGTGCTGTGAAGGTAAACTTTTCAAGCTTGAAGGCTCTTTGTTTCAAGTTGGAATGCTGCTTGAGTGAGTGTAGAAAGTGAACCAATTTGGTTCTTAGGATGGATTGAATTTGCAATTCTTCTTTTTTCCCCTTATTGTGGCCCCTGTTTAATTTGATTAGGGTTTCTCCAAATTATTACTTGTAGATAATTCTATCATTTTTGTTATTGCAAACAAGAATCATTTCCTTCATTGTTGACCATTTAGGAGATTTCCCTGTTTGATGAATTGTATTAATAGATGCTTAATGTTACTTGTCAAACTGCCCATATCACCTTATGTTTCACTTTCATGCAATAGTAATTTAGAGTGAGATTGGACAGCTTCGTCTCGAAACAAAATTTCAGATTTTGAATTCATATTTTCTCTCAACATATTTTTGTAGTTAAGAATATGAATTTTTGCATTATACATAATTAACATTATCAATTTGATACTGTTCTTGATCATGTTCTATAAAGGGAAAAAAAAAATCCAATAATCCAACTAAAAGTTCAAGATTGAATTCTCAGAGAGACAGCCGGGGAACACAAAATCATCAACCTGGGATATATCAGTCTGTAAGAACTCCTAATAGATTAGTATGGAATTAAGTGCAGTTATTACAAATACATGGCTTCATTTAGACAGCTTGGTTCGAAGGCAAACTCTGTCCAGTTCCAATCGAAATCAAGACAAATAGTGCAAATTCTAGACTCCTAATACAAACTTTACATGAAATATCATTATTTAGCCTAAATATTGACAAAGTAGTAACAATTACAACAATTAGCACAAGCTAGACTCATTTCAACACAAACTTTGAACATATCTTTTTCTTCAGGTGGTCGGTCGTCATGTGGATGCTGCTTCAACGGTTAAATCTGTTTTGTCTATCTTATTGGCTTCCAAATTCTTTCTGGAACTATCATTATTATTACATTCATTGTATCTGAAGCAAGATACAAGATGATCATTAACCATTCCAGACACTTGCATAAATGAGTAGACAACAGTTGGTCCGACGCATCTAAATCCCCTTTGCATCAAATCCTTGCTTATCGCTTCAGATTTTGGTGTTTTAGCTGGAATCTGACGTGCATATCGATATCCATTTGTTATCTGTCTGTTGTTTATGAACCCCCAGCAGTAATTGCTGAAGGAACCAAATTCCTGCTGGATCTGAAATACAGGGAAATATCAAATATGTTGTGTGAGAATAATGGCCAAAAATATATAACTTGTGCTTAGTAAATGAAGATAATTTGCAGTAAATTTGTTTAGAGAGATGATGATGGCTTGGTTGAGAACTTGTTACCTTAAGCACTTGCTTAGCGTTTTCTACTATGGCGCGAAGCTTTTGTTCGGATAGTTTAGAGGTCCTATTCGAACTCAATGACAGCAACTTATTTTCATCAATACTTGCAACAGACGATGGTTCAAAGTTGTCGAAAACTCTCCTGTTAAATGAGTTACTCAAATCATTATATCATAATTCAATTTATTCATACATATAAGTTTTACAGTTCAGAATTCGCATTTCTATATTCGAGATTATTGCAAACCTGAATGTGTCTCTCTTGCTGAGAATCGTCGGCCAGGTTAGCTCAGCCAATGCTTGTGATAGAACAAGCAGTTCAAATAGCTTTGTTTCATCAGTAACCGTATTTCCCCATTCTTCATCATGGAATGAAATATAATGTGCTTCTGCAAAATATCAATTTTTTGCTCAATCACTTTTGTATACTCTACATGAGTTGCTTCTTTTTTACCTCTTCAGTAACTTCTAAATATATAACTGACATTAAAAAACAGTGGTAACAACATCAACTGCTAGGAAGTAGTGAAGTAAACTTGATTTCCAAGCACACGGTCTATAATATAAGTCGTTCAGTATATTTAGTGAAAATTAAGAAAATAAAAAATAAGGTAATATCAATATTATTTTCTTAAATAAGACTTATATACCACTAATTTTATTTAAAAGAATAATATTAATATTTTGACTAACAACTCTTTTCTACACGAACAAAACAACTTATATTTCTATTTTTCTTTGGGGGCTCCCACTCCATCCTCTAGATTCGTCCTTGCAGTATACTTAAAACACATAGGGTTCTTAAACATTTGCTTATCAATAAAATGAAAAGAAAATTAACACAACCCAACCAGAAAACTCGCAAAAGATGTTACTACCTCCCTACCGTACAGGGACGAACACAGAGGGGCGGGAGGGGTAGTCGCCCCAAGATTTTTAAAAATATCATTGGATATAGTAAATTTTACATGTAGTTCGAAATATTTTGTCGGTTTCGCCCTAAATTTCTTTTTTTTTTTGCCGTTTTTATACTGTTCGACATACTGTTACTGTTTCGCCTCTCAACGCCAAATTCTTCGTCCCTGCTACTGTAGTATAAATCTGTTACGTCATGTGACGAAAATTAATGTGTTTTTTAATGAAAATATTAATATTACTCTTTTAAATATAATTAGTGGTATACGAGTGATATTTAACCAAGTAATATACATACTTTGACTAGTACATTACTTACCAGAATTTGGAGTGATCCAATCACAACGCTTAACAGGACCCCGAACAATCGGAGACATAGCCAAATTTTCACTTCCATCAGGAGCAACTTTAGCAGCTTTAATAACATTAATATTCTTATATTTCTTCTTTAGACTCAAACTTTTCACGGCCGCCGACCCATTTTCCTCAGCAACCGGCTTCTTTGGGCTCTCACTACTAACCAATTTCTTCTTAGTAGCAACAATATTATTACTATTATTCCCTGTAGGCAGCTTCTTTTTCTTGTCTTCTTTGAAAACCGGGCGGACCCTGTTACCTCCCGGACCTAGTATTTTCCGGGTTTCTGGTTCTTGTTTCGCCGGCGAATGTATCTCAGTACTGGTCACAGACATAGTAATTTTACAGTTTAGCCTGATCAGGAAGCTGAAGAGTGGTGGTATAGGAGGTAAATATAGGAGATTTTGAGGGTGGAATCAGAAAAAATACGAGGGAATGAGTGAGCAGAGAGAGCTGGTGGTAGTGGAAGAAGACGAGGGCAAATGTGATGGTTTTTTGGAGGTTTTAAAAGGCGGGGCTCCTTTTGAATTTGGTGTCCGGTCTTTTGCAGGTGCTGGTGGTGCGTTGATATTACCTTTTTGGGTTTGGAATTTTTATCGGGATAATGCTTCTCTCGATTTCTTGTCCATTATTACTAGTATTTATTTAGTACATACAAATTTCAAATTTCAAATTCAAATTCGAACACTAATTTCTTTTTTATAGATTTTTGTCAGGTGATTCTAATTTAACTAGTTATGTTTGTAAATATTTAAACATTGTTTAAGACAAGATTGTAAATTTAAGACATCTTATAAATGAGTTATCGTACAAATTAGTAAATTATAGTGTCTATTAAATTACAATCAAATTACTCAGTTCAAGTATCCGGGTATCAACTATGATTTGAAATTATATAAAAGATTATTTATATATATGAACATTTTAATAAAAGATTTTGTACAATTATTTTTTAAAAAGATCTAACTTACTAATTAAAGAGAATAGATTTCTCGTTATATTAGAGAAAAGGAGAAGAATGCACTCTAATATAGTCAATTCAACATTCATTTTTTCGACTATTCATCGTATTTATTCCATTTTTAAGTTAATGAATCCGTAAAATAAAATTTATATCCAACAATGTGGAAGACAAAACAGATAAATATTTATTAATATTTATTTTAAGTAATCAAATTAATTAGATTAAAACACTTAATTATGTCACAATCTACTAATAAATTATCCACATAACTACATAATATTGAAAAGGGTTAATTTAAGTGAAAATAAATTGTTTAAGCAAAGTTTTAAGTTGAATTGTTAAAGTCTTTTATTATTAGAAGGTCTACCTTGAAAGATTAATAAGACCTTAAGAAAAAGAAAAGAGAATGATTTAAAGGTTAAATTGATTTTATATTTAAGTCATTTTTTCTTTCAATTTATTATAAGACATATATAAAAGGGTATTTTCGGTAGTTGGAAACAAAATGGGGAATAGTATGACCGGTAAGTGGCAGTTGCAGTC
This sequence comes from Vinca major, assembly GCA_028566175.1. Taxonomy (NCBI): domain Eukaryota; kingdom Viridiplantae; phylum Streptophyta; class Magnoliopsida; order Gentianales; family Apocynaceae; genus Vinca; species Vinca major. Next base: position 812,962 of record JAOWBF010000037.1, read on the forward strand.
TACTTAGGCTAGGAGTCGTAGTCAGTTGGTAAACATGTAATGTAAGTGCAGTCCGTTAACTTTTAAGGCATTGTTTGCTTGTGAAAGAATTCCTTTTTTTTTTCTTACTTACCGTTAAGAAAAAGAATCCGAAGCCCACCACCCACCACCATACCAGCCGTAAAGCGGCCACCCAGATAGTGCCCCAGCAACGGCTAGGCGACCTTTTCGTTGGTCCACTACAGCTGTTAATGGGCTGAACTCAGAATTATTTCTAATATTGGCCTATTCTACTATGCCCTTGTTAAATTAATGCAGTAAGAAAGCCCAACTAAAGCCCGAACACGTTGTGTCAGAATGGAGCTACTTAGAGTTAGGATTTTTTTTTTTTTTTAAATAAATAACTTAAGAGTTGGAACTTAATAGCTATTACATTTGAGCACACGAATTGGTTTACTCGTTGGCTTCGCCAGCTAATTATCATACGAATCGTGCTTCAATGAAACATGTGTCATAAATTTATTTATATTAACTTTTTATTAATATAGATTAATTTGAACCACATGATTCATATTAAGGGATGTATTC
>JAOWBF010000037.1:907262-923283 GCA_028566175.1 Vinca major
CAATTTTACTGTCCTTGATCGTGCTATGATTGAGCATAATCTCTTGAGTGCTAGCAAACTTTACACAAATATAAGGTGCGAAATATATGCATACATACATATCACAAACACACAAATACATGGACTGTTTGAAGAACTTCCTACAAGTTTTTATGCTTTATCTGATGTTTTTTTTTTGTTTATATGGTGGAGTAGCTTTGAGGAGTTGGGCACCTTGCTGGGCATTGCACCTCACAAGGTATATTTTCTTTTTCAAGATAATATAGCTCTCTAGCTTTGATATCCTGGCTGTTTGCAAAAATTATTCTTCAATTTTGTGTCAGAATTAGTCTTTAAGCTGATGTTCAATTTCTATGCAGGCTGAGAAAATAGCTTCAAGAATGATATATGAGGACAGGATGAGAGGGTCTATAGATCAGGTAGTTTTCGACCCACTACTTCAACATATGTCTACACTTTTAACTTTTTTTGCATCTGCGTACTTTCGGATTTGTAGAATGTACATGAGCTTCTCATCCCGTACTTACACCAGGAAAATAGAGTTGCAAAACATTATTTATGTCGCTCATATGGACGCAATGCGACGCAACTACATATTTGGATGTTTATCAACTACATAGAAGTTTATATTTCTCCACATGGCTTTTTTTTTCCGATGAATATTTCTCCACATGGCTTGTTCTTTCTAACAAATAGCTTAAATCTTGACAGATTGTTGGACTCTGCCAAGCTCTAAATGATGTTGTTGATAGCATGGCAAAGAAGAGCTGCCAATTCCTGTCTAATTCCTTTTCTTCTTAATGACAAAAATATGTTTTGTAGTTCTTTTTGGGATACTTCTTGAAAATACTGTTTTTTGCCTATGCTCATTAGTTTTTTTTTTGTTATTTTATTGGGAGAGATGGACAAATCTATTACAAGAAAGGAGGATTCAAGAATTGGGGAGAAAATTTGAACTCACGACCTACGTCATGAGACTTCAGCTTGGCACATTGGTATTCCCATGCTCATTTGTTCGGCGTTCTTGCCCTATGCTCATAGTCTTCTCCTGTCAGGCGGTCAATAAGAGGCTTTGTCATTTAACTATGAGTTTTATCAGGCCTAAACCTGCAGTCATCCTAAGGGGCACGGTGTAAATTAACATTTGCTATTCCAGATGTCTAAAGACATATGATGCCTTCTAACGAACTAAGCCTTCTATTGACATCATTATGCGAGCCTGAACTTGGCCATGAGCAAGTTTTCGAATGCTGCTGTAATTTGCTAGAGGCTGAAATTGGTAAAATCTTGCTCCAGTTGTGGACTTAGCTAATTAAACTTGGGAATGGAAAAGGACTATGATTTATGTATAAGTGCAATATTGTACAGAAAGACACTTCAATAACATGCTGCGGGCCACATGTGGATACATTCCTCCACATTGCATCTTAGCGCAACCGGTGGAATCAGTTGATACTCGATCTTTGCATTTTGATGAATGTTTCCCTCCTTGTAAAAGCACATCATGATTGATGGAGGCCAGTTGCGACAAATTCTGCAAAAAAAAAAAAAAAAACAATGTGAATGCGCTAGTGCTGATGTTTCAAAATCGATGAAGGAATGACAAATTCTCCAGATGCTAGAATCTATTCAACACTATGAATAGGCATCAGCAAAAGAAAAGTTTAATGACAATGGCTTACCTTAAAGGAAAAGTTTATCAGCGAAAGATCAAAAGCAGAATTGAATTCAGCAAGATTAGCACATTCATCCATCTTCTGAACAAATAGGAAGGTAAAGAATAAACAAGCATTAGATTTCAACCAACCGGGGTTACAAAAACACATTCATGTTTCATTCATAATGTGTAGCCTCTTCTAATAAGCCTGTTCCCAGGCGAACCAAAGAACCGTACGATAAAAATAAATTATGAATACATGACTATTATGTTTCAACCTCTTCCAATAAGCCTATACGTGAATGGTGTAGATGAAAAAACTGCAACTAATAAATAATCGATAGTCGTAAAAGACTTCAGTGAGCTTCCAATGAATTTAAGGAAAGAAGTTTAACGAGGAACGAACAGGGAATCACCTCGAGACCAGTATTTGAGCATAATTCAGATGAATCAGAAACAGAATCGCCACACTCCCTTTCGTTTTGTATACCAGTTGAGTTATATCTTGGCACAAAGTAGCTTGTGTCATGGATGCTATCAGGTTGCGGGACAAAGACAGCCTGTGGACAACAGTTGGTTGCAATAATCAATAATAGAAGAAAAAACAGTAACTTATCTTATTTTACATCTGAACGCCCTTTTGGTGTCTCAGAATGGTCCTTGATTTCCCCTATTTTAGGGTAAAATCGTCTTTAAAGGCATTCCTCTAAAAACCAAAAGGTTGGACATAGTAATACTGGAAGGTACTGTGAAGACTATTTACCCTTCAAGAGCTAGCAAACAACGGCTTCCAAGTAAATTAGAAACTACAAGAGAAGTTTATGAAAGTAGGTAAATACAAAGTTTTAGGATGATAAGAAGTCTGAGGACCAGCTAATTGCCAAAAAATGTGTGTTATGTAACAGGTAATTCCACATAAACAACAAATGGCAATAACTGGTTCCAAAGTATATGCAAGTTTAAGCTGCAAAGAGGTTCACCAAATGAAACTACTTATATTAGCCACTTCTAACAGAACAATCAACTGAATATAGCTTTCTAGCTAAGAGAGAAAGGGGTAAGCAAAAAGGACAAAACATTAGTGCATAGACAAATACTTGGTCAGCAGGCATAATAAACAAAATTTCTCACAGAACAATGAATTCTTACCACACACAAAAAAAAAATCTCATAGAAAAATGAATTCTGTCACACAAGTAGGTAATTACAGCCTCAAAATCATAACTGTTAAAATAAGACCTACACCTATACTGCATCTTACTTTTTGCAAAGTGAGATTGTCCCAATCAACTCCACTGAAGAATGAATGTTCTTTTACCTACACAGGGACCAAGGATATCACTAGATGTAAGTTGAGACTGAAGCACTGTCCATTGTTTAACATGTTAAGTTTTATACTTCAGAGGTTCAAGAGAAAGAGAAAGAAACAATATTAATTTGTCAACAGTTCAAACAAGCAAATGAAACCTCTGATGCTCCCTTTGCTCCAAGGCGCTGATCTAGATCATGGTCAAGCAACCTACATTTTGATTCATAAAGGACAAGATCATGAATCTTTGTACTAGTGCACAAAGAAAGATGAAGAATGGAGAAGGAAATGGTTATTTTATAAGCTATGGCAGGTTAAGTATTTCTTAACAGCAAGGTTGCATCCAAAGAAGCATTATGGTAAGAAATAAGGAACCAATTCATCAAATAGAAACTACTTTCAGACTTTATTTTTATGTTATAGACACCAGTATTACCACTGAACTTAAGGAAGGCATCAAAAAGCAGCTACGGCATTGATATCCTTGTTTAAGTTTAACAATAACATAATGGTTGGATCATGCATTTGCAGTTGATAGCGATGACTGTTTAGCTTATTCAAAAGTATACTTATTCTCTGACACAAGTAGGAAAAATATTTTTGAGCTTTTGTATGAAATACTTAGCACCATCATAGCCATTCCTCACTTATTGAAATTAGAACAAGAAATGGACTTCATTGTTTATCCATTAAAAAAACTATAATTGACCCTGCATGGAATGGAATCAGATGGGTCTGTTTTCTTCCCTTTCCGTCTTAACAGATTGAGTAAACAGAACAGATGGGAGAATACTGCCTTGAAATAAGATTCCAAAAGTGAAAAGCCATTGGTATAAGAGGGTAATCTGACTACCATATTCTCTTACATCAGCTAATCGGAAAAGAGATTGGGCTAGAGTATACTATTTCTAAAGGTATGCTTGTAGGCTTCCACTACTCCGAAGTTCTTGGTTCTTTCAAGGCAAGACAAATAATTATATGATTGTTCTTGTCAGAAAAATGAGGGTCGTTAATTCATTACCAGGAGACTGATTCTCAACACTAAAAGATGGTGTTTTACTTTTAGCATCAGAACTAATCAAGGATCTGTACTAAGATGTAGACACCACTTTCCAAGATCCTTAAGGTATGTCTAGCTCTCGATTCTGAAACAAGATAACGACATCAAATATGGTAATTGAAAGATCATAATTTAACCTGTGAATCAAGTCTCGTGCTTCAGGTGACATCTCACTTGGAACTGAAGGCCAAGGTATATTCCTGTTAAGGATATTGTAAAAAATGGCCTGTCCAGCCAGAAGAAGATCAACTGTCAATAAAACCAGAGATTAGTCTAAACAAGAGTGCGTACCATATACCGGAAAAGGCATTTGGAAATGAGAAACTACCTCTGGGAGCTCAGCAGTGAATGCGGGAAATCCAGTAATGAGTTCAAATAGAACAATTCCCACAGACCACCAATCTGCAGCATAACCTGCAGATACAAATTACAATCCAATTCTCGCTTTAGGACTTTGACTTAGAGCAGACATTTTTGTTGCTCAATGTATGGTTAGGAGGTTGAGGAGAGTAGAGATCATTAGGTGCCTGATCGTGCCGGGTTCCCAGAAGAATTTCCGGAGCCAAGTAGTCTGGGGTACCAACAGCTGAATGCTGGTCCCTATCCATAGTATCTGGATTCTGCCTACAGTTGATCTCAGGAAGAGTTGTTTCTTTCATTTCAGATCCTGACAGGTCACCCGTGCTGTTCATAAGGCCAATTTTTGACAACCCAAAATCTGTAAGCTGGGAAAAAAGTTATCCATTTAGAGTTTCATACAAACCCCCGGCAAGAATGGCCACAAGACATGCACAGACCATTGTTACACAACAGAAAATGGGTTCACAAGAAGTATTACATCAAACACATTTCCTTTGCCATTTATTCTATCGAAGAGGTCATTTCTACCTTAATTAGCATTAAATGAAATGAGTCCCTCCTGATTCGCGTTTTGATGGATGAAAGTTTTTGGAGCAACAATTCTTCTTAATATCTCTAGTGAAAGGGAACTATTATGGAGGCCAAGAGTTTTTAAGCCATTTCAAAAGCTGAGTTTGGACCGTTTGGTGATGTACATCATAGAGAATACGTCCATCGGAGATATTTACAACTGTAGGGATGAAATAGATATTCTAGAACTATAAACTTGAAGGGTTTCCAAAACTCCCTGTACTTTTGAATCCTGAAAAACTTCAGGATTCATTTGTCCTTGCATGTATTATCAATTATATCACAAACCTTGATATGACCATCTTGCCCAATTAATATATTGTCTGGTTTTAGATCACGATGCACGATTCCGAGCGAATGAAGGTATTCCAAAGCAAGAACCTGAAATTAGCAGGATACTGCTTAGTCAACTTAAGCGCTAAAAATTATTTACATAGTAACTTCTTGCTTACCAATTCTGAGATATATGTGCGAGCTACATCTTCCTCTATGCAAATGATTTTCTGAAGTAAAGAGTACAAATCTCCACCATTGAGATATTCCATGACCAAATAAAGGTGGTCCCTACTGCTAAATGAATAGTAAAACCGAACCTGCAGTTAGAAGACCAAATTTAGACTTGTTGCGTACTATTACCTCCAATTCTTTAAAATTTGACTATATAAACACATCTCAATAGGCTAATAGTTTAGCCCAAAGTAAAAAAAAATAGAAAGTACAAGATTAGCAAGTTAATAGGAAGAAGCATCGCAAGTAGAATGAGGAGCATCAATGAGAAAAGAGTGAAACCTGTTCAATAACTAAAACCGATAAAATTCTTAATTACATACAACCGGACATGGAGATAAAAGGCTAGCAGAACATTACCACAAAAGGGTTCCGTACTGTTACGCTCAGCCAAAATACGGTCAATATCGTTCTTCCGCAACATATCCATTTTATTTAGCACCTATACAAGCATTGAAGTTATCTCAAGATTGTCAACAATTCTGCACTTTCTTGTAAAGTCAATCAAAAAACTACGGGTTTGATGAATATATGTTGTTAAACTAAAACAGTGAGTAGTAAGTAAATTATCATGCACCAAAAGACTGAAGCAATAAGCTTACTTGAGTATTATCATCAGGGTTCTTAAGGATAGCCTCTATAACCTGAAGCATTGGGGTAATGCCACTTCCGCCTGCAATCTGAAAAGGAGGAGAATAAGTTTAATCTCCAAATACAGTTTCCTTTTACTACACTGAAGAGACAGTCAGACATAGGTATCCAATTTCCCTAATGAATATACTTTTCAACTAAAGATAGTTACTCTTCATCTTATAGAGAGGTAAAAGGCAGTACTATTTACCATGCCAATGTGTTTCTTCATATTTGGGCTATATCTCAGTTTCTCTATGGGCCTGCAAAAGTAAAGCTAGTACTTGTATACTCATAAAGTTTGGATAATGTATATATAAATAAGTAGCGGATATCAGATAACCAAACTAGTTTTCTCAGTTGCTACTTGGCTGAAAAGTAACTAACCCTTTCACTTCCATTACATCGCCTGGTTTTAAGCTTGTGAAATGCTGACTCATTTTCCCTTCTGGATATAGCTTTGGAAAAATCAAAAAGTAAGGATTGTGAATAGAAATTAAACATATATATATAAGGAGACAGATATCAGATAAAAACCACACCTTAATCATTAAATCAAAGTATCCCTTGGCATCTGGATCAGATATTGGAGTATATCTGTAGATAAAAAAAATATTAGAGGAACTTCTAATGAATTATTTTAAGGCATCTAAATAATTTGGATACAAGGAAAACGTAGACATCATCTCAACTTGGAAAAATGCTGCGTCTTCAATCTCCCTGAAGATATAATTCTTTTTTTCCCCCGGAGGGATCTCAAGGTATAATTGACATGATGTTTTGAACTGCCATTCAATACCCAAATCCATCTCCACAACCCCCCCCCCCCCACCCCCCACCACCACCCCAAAAAAAAAGAAAAAGAAAAATAGAACTGCCATTCTAAGCATATCCAAGGCATTTCATGACTTCAAAACAACAATTATCTGAATATTCATAAACTGTCATTTGCATAACAGCATTACAGTTTAAAAAGAAACATGCATACACATAGGAAACGAAAAATAAAGAACGCCAATTCTTTTGAATAGTGTATTTAGTTAAACAACAATAAAAGAAATCCACATTTTTCGAATACTTGAGATATACTAAATAAGGCAGAAAACAGTGAACAAGTTAAGATTCACAAGTAAACCCTATCCAGCATACTTCAGTAACAAAGCACGATACTTAATCTGTGTCAACAAATGAGGCAACTTACGGGCGAATGACATATTTCGTTTTCCCTTCAGCATTTTGACCATTGGGAGCCCTGTCAGAGGAAAAGAGGAATGCAAGGCATTCAGTAATGTTGTTAGATTTACAGAATACTCGAACCTTAGATATTCTTCAATGAATGAAATTTCAGGTAAATAATTAATATGCTATAAAGCATCCTCCAGTATACAGAACTTACCTTGTAAGAATGCATGACGCAATATCAAGACCTAATTTTGCAGAAGAATCAAATTGAAACCTACCATCAAAAAAGAACTTGTAAGTTTAAAAACTAAATAATAGTAGATTGGGATACTTTATATTGCATCAAGAAGCTGTGAGATTAACTATGATCTCCTACTCAAGTTCAAAAGTATTGGCGATGGAGATCAAATGCCTAAACATAACAAAACACTTTTTCTGTGATCTAAGCCAAAAAGAAAAAAGAAAAGAAAGTGAGAGTCCAAAACCTTTAATAATGAGAAAAGCTACATAGTTTTCTTTCTAAACAACTAAGTGTGCAATAAACAGTTCTTCTATTCATCTAAGCATGCTGTACAATCTAAAGGAGGAGCGGGTCCTAGGCTAGTTAAAGATCAAGCACGCTGGAAATATTTCAGCAAACCAGCAGCTAAAACAACAAGGAAATAGAAGAGGAAAAACATAAAGTTCAAATTCCTAAAATTTTGTCTACTACTCATCTAAATCTTTTGCTACAACTTAAAAAAGGTTGATACAAATTAGTTAATTAGAAGCACAGTTTTTCATCCTATCCAATTACTTCCTCGTCTTCAAAACAAACTAAAATCAGTTTACTTCCTTATGACGTATGTCAGTGGTACCTTAAAGTTTGTCATGCTAAAGTTAGTGGTCATTTTTTTTTTACTTATATACTCTTACTGAATTGGTTTAGGGTTGGGAATTTTTTTCCTAACAACGTATATGCTTTCCTATTTGATGTCAGTATTTCCCAACCAATGGCCCAAGTAACACATTGCTAACTGACCTAGAAAGCACCATAAGTATACTTCCTTGTGAAGTATTGGTGTTCCTGTTTGATGTCAGTATTATCCCCACCAATGGCTCCAAGAAACTGCTACACATTGCTAATTAAACTAGGACAGCACCAACGAGTGAAACTTATAAAATGTAAAGCAGGTTCTATATGATGCACTAGGAGAAGCATCTTGAGTAGTCTCATAATCTTAGCAGTTGGGTATATTCTCCTCCGGAAAGCAATAAGGCTAGTTCTATTCTCATTCAGGCAGCAGAAATAAGGCAACCTCATGCAACTCATAGCATAAAAATCCAAGAAACTGTTTCAACTTATGATCAGAATTTCCCAAGTACCAAAATTGCGAAAGGAAAAAAAGAAAAATCATTGCAGAATACATTCTTAAATTTCTTAACGGTTATATCTAACCTGAATAATTGAGTATTGTGGCTGACCTGTGCCTTCTCTTGAAGCTTAAATTCAATCCATTTATCAGGATTGAGGGCTGAAAACGAAGAAGAGTGGTCAGACCTAACACCCATTAAGGGATACAAAAATGCTGTTATGTTTTTTAAGGAACAAATTTTAATCCAATGGCCTAAGTAATCTTAGAAAAACAGTACCAGACTTAACTCATGTCGGATGCATATCATAGATGGGATAGGTCAACGAAGAAAAAGAAACTGTTTTATGTGTGTAAGACCAAACAATTGAATCCAGTACATCTATTTGAGAGAAAAATATTCAGTATTAACACCAAAATCAGACATTTATAACAGAAACATGATTCAGACTGACTATTTGCTATCTCCAAGTCTTAAATTTCACAGGTTGTTTTATTTCAATCTAGAGTAGAAAAAGAAAACATGGAAATTACTTTTTACATTAGTAACAATGTAACATGCTTAATTAGCCATTCTCAGAAGTAGAAGTGTCACTATTGGTTTTTCTTCTTGAATGCAAACATAACTTCTAAGGCCTTGCCCCCATGGACTTCAAGTCTTAAAAGTTTCATCATTCAGGAGATCCAGAGCAAAGAGGGCAAAAGGTGCTGTCCTTCAGGATTGAGCATCATTAAGCGTTACTCTTTACTTTCAGAAGGGTCAATGTGCAATTCTCGTTCTTAGGGGACTAGCTGAAAGAGTGCTAACATACAGAGCTTAAGTTGAAAATGATTTATTCTATAACCGCTTAAAGAAACAGTGAACATAGGGGAACCTACCAGTCTTTGGACCCGTATCATCTTTGAGCTCGTCCAAGTAGACCTGCATTTACAAAGAGAATATGAGGTAAAAACTCTGGTTATCAACTTTACAAATTAGGCACTCCACTTGTAAAGTTATATGCTGAGAGTTAGTCACTATTGGCGGTATTTCTCGCTATTAAGAAGAAAATTCATACATACAATATAAGAAGAAAATCCATACATACAATATACTTTGAAAAACAATCGGAAAACTATTCAAGATTGGTTAGCAGACAAAAGAATGAGTACAAGAATATCAGATTAAACCAGCAAAAGGAAAATGCAAGAATACGAATGAAGGAAACATGAAGATGAAGCAGAGGATAAAGATAGACAATGTGGATGATATTGTGGTACAAAAGAACTAAGAGCACTTATTCTTCTAGCTAATAGTTACTCCACATACCTATTTAGTATAGCTCGATGATTTTACACTAATTTCTAATTCCTGGTTTTCCGATATTGAGCAAGCAACTAAAAATCAATAAGACTGAACATTCTCATTACTCAATATTCTCAGCAAAACCCACAAATGCGAGAAATGAATCTCAAACGGCTATTCTTTTTCGGCAAAAGCCCCAAGAACAGAAATGAAACCATTACAATACGCTACTAACTCATTAATACAGCCAAATAAAGGAATGCTAATTGCTAACCACTTGTAGACAACCCCAAAAGACGGGAACAACCTACATTTCAAATAAAAATTTAATCCAGAAACCCTAAACATGAACACAACAACTACTCAACATTCTCGCACATTGAATTCGCATTACCCTCGCAATTTGAATAAACTAATTAGAAACTTCACACAACAATAACATAACTAATTAAGTCCCCAATAATCTGGGGTATAGGCTGGGATGGATAGAAGACAAACCTAACATTTGTCAATATATGCATAAAGTAGCTACTCCCAAAATCACTGAAAAAGATGGATTAGAGACTTGGAATAACCTTTGGCAATGAATGCACAAAGTGCTGCTCACAGGATACCACTGAAACAGTAGTCCCTCATACCATCACATTTGCTAATTAGAAACTTCAATCAGAGTCAAATATAAATCAATTGATGATTAGCATACTTAAAGCATCTAACATAATGGAATACTAACCACTTGTTGACATTCCCAAAAAAAACGAACAAGACACATTTCAAACTAAAAGTTAATTAGAAAAAAAAACTAAACATGAACACGACAACTATTCAACATCATCGCACAGGAAAAAAAAATCAATGCAATTGAATTCGCATTAGCCACACAATCCTATTGAATCAGCTATAGAAACTTCAATCGGAATCATATATACACCAATTAATGCAATCTAAAGGCAAAACCATTAAAAATACAGGAAAAATTAGCATTCCATATATAATAAAGAGATTACCATGGCGGATGAAGAAGAATAGTAATAATACGATATTCCTCCACAAATGGAGGCAATAGCTCCAAATGGAAGGCGGAAATGGCTGGAATGCGAGCTCGATTGGCCTCGATAAGCTTGTGAAAATGAGACTGGAGCAGCTTTAGCGAGTCTCTTGAAGAATAAAACCATTTTTAGGGTTTGAATCAGATTTCACAGTGAAAGAAGGGTTTATGGTGCGTGGCAGCTTCACCTGAGAGAGAAAATCTTCAGTACTTTTAACTGGATCGCGTTTGCAATCGATTCGTTTTGTTGTATAGCGTGCGTTCCAAAATATAAGTAGAGAGCTAAGTTAAAAATAAGAAAGTAAAATGTAATTTAATTTGTTAATAAAAATATTAATATTAATAGGAGTTGTAAATTACTAATTTTATTTAAGAAAGTGATATTAATATTTTGATATCTTATTTTAGCTACATACCCTAAACGCTTATATTATAAAAGTGAGATAGTATTAGAGTGATATTATATTTGAGCTCATTGCAGTTTACTACGATAGGTCTTGAATTGTTGCATTCTAGTATCCTTTGTCTTAAACGACCTTAGAGATTTCATGACTGTTAATTAACGGTTAATTTATCAAATTATCATTATCTTGCAGGGGAAAAAATAAATATGCCCTCATCGTGAAATTGGCAATTACAAAAATTTCTATGTCTAACTAATGGTGTATTAAGATGTCAATTATAACTTGATTTTAAAGACAAATTTGCACTCTTTCCTCACTGAGTTTTAAATGAATCAAGAAGTTCAAGATCTATCAAAGAGTTAGGTTCACAATCAAAATTCAAGTTAACTTGACTATTGACATATCTCAAATTTGGGTATTTCACCAATCTGCCATTGTAATTAACTTTCATTTCGAACTTTTAGACATTATGAAACATGCGGATATATAAAATAAAATTTACAAAGAAACACACAGATAATTAGAAGACACAAAATAAGTCATATTTAGTTATTGGAGTAAGAAAACGAAAGAATTAACTTTTCAATATACCATTAGGCATGCATAGATAGATTTGTATCCATTACAAATAAAGGCACACTTATCTTTTCATCAGTAGGATAGCGGTGGTTTAATTGATTAATCGTTGACTGACAGTTAGGACCTCTAAGGGTCGTTTTAAGACAAAGGGGGCTAATATTTGCCTCATTCTATGACCTAGGGTACTGTCTCTTTTTTCTCTCTTTTCTTCTTTTTGAAGTTTCTTCCTTTCTTAGTTTTCATGGTTAGATACAACCTTTCTCCACCATTTTTTGGTGTCCTCACCCCTACTTTTGGTCACAAACATCGATGGACTTTCACTAATGCGTTTTTCATCAAGATTCAAGACTTGGGGGCGAGATCTTTTGTCAATCTTCTTAGATCGACTAGTTGGTGGTAAGTTATGGATACCCAGTTCTTTTCTGGGCCCTTTCTTGAGTTTTCACCTCTTTTCTAGGCGATTTTTTAGATCGTTGATAAACCCATGTTCTTCTGAATCGCTGTCTACGAAAGAGGTTGAAACTAAGTGCTTGTCTCTGGGGTTCGAAAATGGCGATGAAAATGTCGTGGAGAAGACTATCTTTTGTTTGTTTGTTAAATTAGTAGTTTTAGTCGCTTCCTACCTTTTGGGGTGTGGGTTATTATCTGTTACTCTGTGTAACTTTATTTTTCTGTCATATTTGCCTTTTTTCTTCCTCAACTCTTCTCTTTTGTTGTATTAAAGAAAGAGTTTGACAACTTTTCAGGTTGTAATGGCCCCGACCATTTTATTATTAATGGATAATCCTTTATTCATCAAAAACTAAAAAACTAAAAAACCGCCAGTCACATCGAACGGAAAGAAGATAGCTCATTATTTTATGCAATGGATATAAATTTTGAACTCCATCTAAATTTCTTTTTTTTTTTATATAAAATGGATTTTTCTATTCATTACAGGAGTTTAAAATGACAATAGATCTTTTAATACACTTTCTAATATACTGTTTAGAGCACTAGTCTTATTGTTCTCAATATGGCAACATTATTGGATCAAAGTGAATTTACAGGTTGCATAATACTAGACATTGATTAAGCTAGAACCTGGTATATTAAACAAATTAGCCAGTGATATGCCAAATAATCAAATTAGCCAACTTGTGTTGATTTGTCTCTTGTATTACTTTTTGTTACTATTTTTTATCCTTGGATTTCTTTGAGGATGTAAGATTGGATCAGCTAGATAAGATATAATGAGGGCGATGTGAATATCCAATAAACTTCGAAGGCCAAACCAAGCAATAGGCCCGCCTTAATAGGTATAATTGGGCCATACCTTTTTAGTGAAACATTGGGCCACGGCTTTTATTCTTTTCTTTTCTATTTAAGTTACTTTTTTTATTTTTTTATTTTTTATTTTTTATAACACTAGTCACGCTGGTTCAAAGGGAGAATAGAACGGTCCGGCTCCTATACGAAACAACTTTTTTTTGCACATACGGAATATTTTTTTTGCTTTTGAGAACAAATGTTCTTAGAACATTCGTTCAAGCGAACATGTGTTTAGAAATCAAAATAAGTCTTTATTTTAAATCAATCTCATCCGTTAAAATTTTAATCGAACGGATGAAAATTCGTTTCGCATGTGCAGAATAAAATTTGTTCCGCATTGACGCCGTGGTGAGAATAGAAAGGGAAAAAAACACAGGGTCATCCTTTAACCCAATTAAAGTATCAGAGTCCCTTTAAAATCCTCAATTTAAGAGAGTAATACAATGTCTTTTATTTACTTAATTTTCGTTATATGTAATAAACAACTTATATTATTAAATTAAAGTAATAATATTTTAGCAAATCACTCTAGTTTCAACAAGGTAGTACTCGAGAAGTTACAACTACCAAACTGATGAGCTTCGGTATCTATGATGATTGTGGATCCAACGGATTCTACCAACGAAGAAAAATTGGATGACTTTATTCCCCATACAATCGCGTAAAGATAAAAAGAAAGCTCATACAGAATATCACATGACCAAGCCTAAAAAAGGCCGAAGTGTAGAATGTTCGATCCTCGGTTTATCTTTTATTTCCCGTAATAAACATTATATTTCTGGAAAAAAAAACTGCAAATTTTTATTGGTGTCTCTTTCCCGTCCATATTATCAATTCAAAACCTGAAATGATCAAGAGCAGACTGATGAATAGGAATTCCAAAGAAATGGGTCATATAATCTGTGATTGTAAATTCTTTGTATAGTGCAGGATCTTCTTCTGTTATCAACTCTTTCATGGGACCGTAAATCTTTGGGGTCAAAGCAACACCGGTGAAAAAGCATGCCACTGAAATCCTCGGTCCTTTACTGTTTGCAAGTACTCGGTGATCAACACTTCTAAACTTGTCGTTTGATACAATCTAATTAACAAGCATTACAAAATCTTATAAGAGAAAGTGTAGGATTAAATCAAGTTGTATTAGAGTTGTATTAGTTGTAATATTTATTATGTGTAGTTGACTAGTAGTGGTAGAATTTGATTTGGTTTTGAATTGGTAGGAGTTTCACTTCTATTAGAACTCTTCATATCTTAGCCACCAAGAAATAAGTTGGCAATTCGATTAAGTAAAGCAAGTTGTCAAGTTGGTCATTAAGTTGTTAAAGAGTTCCATTTATTCGGACAAATGACTCTATAAATAGAGTACTAATCTTCTTTTGTTGTTTATCTCTTAAAGTTAACGAGTCTGGGTTGTAAACAGACATAAGCATCAAAAGAGATTGGGGGTTGTAAACAGATGACAAAGAAGCAGCAAACCTGAAGAAAGTCTCCAATATTGACTACTAAAGCCCCTGGAACTGGTTGGACGTCTAACCATTGATTGTTATGCAAGCATTGAAGGCCACCAATTTGATCTTGGAGAAGAATGGTAAGGAAGTCGGGATCTGTGTGCCTGCTGACTCCCAAGGTCAAATCTGGCTCTGGGCATGCTGGATAGTAATGACAGACGAAAGTTCGTGCTGTAGCACATCCCATTTCTCTCAGATTCTCCATTTTTAAACCAAGAGCTTCAGATAGCAACTCAAATAAAGTTTCTCCCAGCTTTGTAACATGTTTTATATAGTTTATTATTTCACCCCTGCCCATTCACATTCAAATAAATTCTTCAATTTTCAGACTTCAGAATTCATAACCTAAATACTTCATACTCTAAATAAAATATCTTTAAAATATTCAGGTGTCATGCACACGACTTATTCCGTTTGTCTTTTCACGGTAAAAATTAACGGAAGGTCAAGACCACGACTTTTGAAAAGTTCAAAGTCTCATTTAAGTCTAACAAATTAATATCATTTTTTTATGGCTTCAAACCAAAGTCATGCACTAAAACAAAAATAGGGTCAAACAAATAGTTACCTGCAAGCAGCCGGAAGTTCATCAGGTTGTTGATCAGAAAGCAGGAGATTAATGGTCATAGTATCCCTCCAATTAGCAAATTGTGACCTATAGAGATCCATATTGCTATCATATCTAACCCTCTTCGTCCAATCTCGTGAGTAAAACTCTTTTTTTACATCATCCTTAAGTTCATGAAACTTACGGGTCCCATCTATCATTCCATCCAAAACGCTTGCAGGAACTCCATGATTCACCAACTGCAGAAATCCCCATTCTCCAGATGCTTTCCTTAATTCATCAACAATTTTTTCGCGCCCTCCATCACTTCCTATGTCACTTAGATCGATAACTGGAACGCGAACATTATTATTACTATTAGGGGTACCCCCATGATAATTTGCCTCCATGGAAAGATCATCAGGTGGTCGGATGAATATTTTGGGGACACTTGTTATACCGGCATCAGTCACCCCTTTAACTCCAGCTTTTGTACCATCAAAAGCCTTTAGCTGTTCCATTCGATCATCATCTAGAGCTGATGGATCCATCGTCGTTTTTCTCCAAATTAACAAAGAAGATTGTTCTCAAAAGATCTATTGCAAACTGCAAGTATTTATTAAGGCTATGAATACAATTCTTTAATATGGTACTTAATATGTTGGGGAGGTTGTTTTGTGACAATGTTCGTAAAATATTAATTTATGACATT
>JAOWBF010000037.1:996294-1007618 GCA_028566175.1 Vinca major
AAACAGCACCGATTGTGATCTATTTTACACTTTTGCAACAGCCCAGATCCAGTGTGGAATGCATTTAATTCCGCACCATGGGCAGTGGCGAAGCCAAGGGGGCGGGAGGAACATTTTAAAAAATGACGGTAATATTTATTTATAAATATTGTATTTTACATTCTAAAAGTTTTTAGTAAGAAATTTACCCAACAATAAATTCCTGGCCCCGCCAGTGCTCGCACACAACGGTCAAATAGTAGCAGCGGATTGAATTGATGAGTTAACATACAGAGGTCTAATAGTAGGAGCGGATTAGTTATGGATTTTACATACAGACACTATGTGGTATAATAGTCGAGCATAAAAAAAAACACTATGCAGCATATTTTCGTTCTTTGCAAGGCATCCTTTGCTGTCTATCCATGTATTTTATTTATAGAGCGACAGTATTTGATATATTCATGAGTTAAATAACTGCATTTTGCAAGAAAATTCTGATAATCCATCAAAAAAGAAGAAATTTTTGGATAATGGTTATAGAAAGAGATAAAAGTAAAAGTTGACAAGGTATATTTCTCCAAGTCACGTACAATGGTTCGACCTCAGCGCCTTGAACTTGAGTACCAAAATTTTGTCACCAACATGTAATTGACATCTATATCTTTGGCAGAGCAGTGGCAGGATCTGATGGAACATTAGAACTTGCCTGACAACATCAATAATTTCATTGAAGTTGATAAGAAATCAAGAACATAAAGGTATAACACTGAATCGTATATTCAAGACTTAAAATGGAAAGTAATAAGAATATTTTCTGATCTTTTTTGAAATCTTTTTGATACACCAAGTTCATGAAAGCACCATGTTTGTTTACCTCAAGATATTTCGAGAGAAGTGTCGTAGTGCTGAAATTGAAGCCTTGAACTTGTTCTCCTTTCCTACGAGAAGCATGAAGTTGCTTTCTGACTTGAGAAGCGAGTGACTGCATTCACAAAAGGGAGTAAATTTAGATGTTATATAACTTAGAAATGCGAGCGATGGAGGTTCGTATTTGGAAAACAGATAAACAGGGAGTTGTGCACTAGCAGCAAGAGTGCAAAGTAGATCAGTTCAAGAGAAGTTCCTCAATATATTCTATTTCGGTTTTTTTAGGGGGACAAACATATTTAGCAGGCTGAGGGAATGATACAGTTTCATGAAGGCATTCATACTTTTCCCAGTTCGACTCCCCACTGGTCAAATGAATTGATACCCCACACAAAGCCTTGGACAGCGACTCGGTGCTCGTAGATTGCGAGTAACTGAAAAAAAGCACACCTGGTTATGTTAGGTATACGAATAGCAGAAACATTGATCGGCAAGAAAAAACACAAACTTTTGCAGTCCATTGCCATCTATGTTAGTTGAAAATGGACACAACCAAACAAATGTATTTGGAAGATGCTCTTTTGAACAATGTATTTGGGGCAAGCATTGGACATCTTGAGTCCAGTAAACCCTTAACTAGTTACAAGTTCGAAGCAATTTCTTAAATATCAGTGAATCTCAAACCTGTCCGATGTTGTAAGCAGTAAGTGATGGAAGTAGAATGCTCATAGAAGGCCGATTGCCAGAAAAGGTCTGCAAGAGAGAAACGAAGGCTAAGAACAAGCATTGAAATAAAAATGAAGAATAAGACACATTGCAAGGGAATCACCTTGTGAGGAACCAGATGCTGAGTAACATTTTCCTTTAATAACTCTTCTGGGGTCTGCAAGAAAGAAAAGCATACACATTTTTATAAAAAAAGTGCAAGACCCACGTACGTCAAAATTCAAATGAACTCACAAATATCATTGAAATAAAGTACTCCTAGAATTTGGAAGCATCACAAGTAAGAATCGGAAACGACACTTGGAAAGTAGAGTTTTTACCTTCCCGTACGCAAGGGCATCAGGCTGCGCAAAAAAGTTTGACATGAGCTCATCATGGTTGTTCACCACTTCACCTGCAAGGCAAAATTTCCAAACAAGAAAAAGAAATATCGTAGGTGCGTTTTTATACTCTGATAATGGAAAAACCGAAAAAGAATTGGTACCTTTAAGATACACAGGTTGCTGACTCTTGACAACCCCAATAAAATCACAAGGAATGACACGACCCTGAAATTTTCAGGAACAATTAAACTTCTGACGTATTGGTAAATGCCGAAAGCTCCATAAATCAAACCATAAGCAAAACTCAGTATAAGGAGAACAAGAAAATGAACTATTGTATGCTTCCATGAAGAAGCATTTCAAGAAGGATTATACCTGATGAATTAATTGGTAAAAGCTGTGCTGACCATTTGTCCCTGGTTCACCAAAATCAATTTCACCAACCCCGTAGGGAAGAGGCACACCATCAATTGATACGCCTTTTCCGTTACTCTCCATGCTAACCTGAATAAATATGCAATGGAATAAGTGCTCAAGCATCACTGTCAATTTTAAGAGAATAAAAATAGGAATTTCAGTTGCATGCCTGTTGAATATGGGGTGCAAATTTCTCCAGTGCTTGACAATAAGGTAAAATGGCCTGAATTAAACGTTTCAGTGTTACATCGTAGCAGTCGTTGAGAAGTTTTAAGTAAAGAACAGTTATTTAATACACTCATCATTTAGCAGAAAAATATTACTCACCCTCGCGGGATAACCAAGAAATGAAACGTTCCATACACTCAACAATCCCAACAGAACCTGAAATAGTAAGTGTATTCATAAAAGAAAATTAGGTTCTAATACAAATAGATGCCGAAGGACTAGTCATTCTATTCGATATCAAATAAGTATTAGAGGCAAAAAGGGAGGAAGGAAACAGGGCAATTGTATGTACAGGTAAATTCTTCTCAAATGGCGCTGAATTGAAATGCTGATCAACACTTGATGCGCCTTTCAGAAACCTTTGAGTGAAAATGAATGTGGAATGTCAAAAAACTAGCTAAAAACTAAAAAAAAATATAAGAAAATACAATGAAATAGGAGACTACATTCCAACATTTGGGCACTAGAAAATAAGAATATTCCTTCTTGGATATTAAAAGGACCAGAATCTCCTTTGATCTTTCAAGTGTCAGATTATGACAATACGATGAAATAATGACACAATTTTCTAAAGATTAGAAGTCAGGAAATGGAATAATGCTCTTAGAATGATTGGGGATGATTACTTTGTCTTACCTAATCAACTAAAGCTCAAAATACAAACATAATGAAAATGGAAAGAGATTGGATATGCAAAAAGTCGAGAAGAAACAGTCAAATATTCTAGTAAAAGTTTAAAATAAAGTAACCAGTACTGTACGAATATCAACATTCAACTACATAAAAGAATGCTGGTGAATGCCTAAGAAACAGAGAGGAGTTGGCATACTTCTCAACAATCGAGAAACCATACTGCAGAGAAAGAGGCAAGACTCCAACGGCACTGCAAACTGCAAGAGTGGATAACACTAAGAATGTGCAGCAACCATCAAAATCTGTCTTGAGGGTTGAGGACACTTACCACTATATCGGCCTCCTACCCAGTCCCAGAAAGCAAAAGCATTATTTGGGTCGATGCCAAACTTTTCTACAAGCTGAATTAAAGAGTAAAGAATTAAGAAACTCATAACTTATATCTTTCATACAGCTGTACAGAATTATCTGAAAATTATAAATGATAGGGAATGCTGGGAAGATTATCCCACCGTTAAATTTGTGCTAACAGCCACCATGTGCTTTGCAACTGCTTGAGGCCTAGAAATGACCATTCAAAGTGTGTTAAGGCAAACCCAGAGGAAGAAGCTTGAAGATAATAAAATTTTGATAGCTCAAAGCTATAAAAGTAACAAACGCATTTGATTTGAAATATTTGGATTCAAACTTCTCATGCACAAGCATCTTGCAGAGGATGCTCCTTTCTCTTTTCCAGATTGATTTTAGTCTTAACAAGCATAATTAGTGCTGTCCTGGTTGTATCATTACTACTGACTGCTTGTCAAAACATAAAACCGAAGCACCAATAGCCTAACTATTATCTCAGGAGGCACATTGCATGTGAGGGTGGCTGAAGAGAAGTAAATAACTTATCACTACTGCAAAACTAATTGCCAGCAATTGCACTTACCCCAGTGCAGATGAAATCCATTCTCTTAGTGTTCGAGCGTTCAGCATAGTCTCAGCCGTTGTAAAAGTTTTTGAGACCACCACAACTACACAGATTTTTTTTTTTCTTAAATCAACTTAACATCAATGCTTATACAAATTCAACAAAAGAAGAAAAGTGACTTACCTAGGGTGGTTTCAGGGTTCAAGCCTGCAATATTTTTAGCAATGTCAATAGGATCCACATTTGCAAGGCTGCAACAGGCACCATTTAAAACAATTACAGGATAATACGAAAAGAGCTTCAAAAAGAAACTTGAAAGAAGGAGCAGTTAATTATTTATAAAGAAGCCCTCCAACGCCGCCCTGCCATACACACATGTAGAACTCATGTGTATGATATAACAAAAATACAACCTGAATATAAATTGATCAATCATTATGTTTAAGTTCAAGAAACATAAAGGGCCATATGTGGAATTGCTCTTCAGCTATTAGCCTTCACATTCTTACTTACACAAAAATTTGAAGCAGGAAGCGTACAAGAATTCAGCTTTTGCTAGTTTACTCTATTTGTTCTGTTTCATTTGCTTAAGTTAACATGATTTTGAAGTTTTAAGCATAACTTCATGATGATCAAATTTCTACGTCATATTGACTTCAGCAGTCCAATCAATTCATTCACTCACCAACCAGTTACACAAATTAAACCTATATACACCCCACCCCCACCCCCAAGAAAAGGAAACTGAGACTTCACTGCTGTCTAGAGCATATAGAAGTAAGCTTTCTAAGAAAGTCTTCTTCAATCCAACAAAATAAGAGGACAAAACCTACACCATCAATAACTAATCAAGAACAATTACAAATTCAAGGCAGTGACAAGGTAAAAGATAAGAGCCTTTTAAGAGAAACTACTTTCTTAAATTCTGTTTGTCAGTGGTCAAAACATGGGGGGAGGCAAGTTTACTCATGCGATACTTACAATCGCAGCTGGCGTCCTCTTGCACATTCACTAGCCTCCGGATCTGTTTGTTCAAATAATCAAATTTGTTATTACCAGGATTTATGGACTCTTCAAGGATATTTAAACAAAAGAACAGAAGAATTACAACGATGCCAACACACAGGACCTTGTTTACCTGTTTGAAGAGCAGTATGCACAAATAAGGGACCTAAAAAGCTGCCACCAATACCAATAGAAACAACATCTTTCAGTGGTTTCCCAGTGGCTCCAACCTGACAACATCATAGATGTTATCCACCATCTAGCATCATAAATATCTATAAGAGCATAAGTGGATAATGTGGATTACCCAAGCACCACTGCGGACCCTATCGGAGAACTCCTTGATCTTATCAAGAACTTGCCAAACTTCAGGAACCACGTTCTTCCCATCACTATTAACGACAGCATTTCTTGGAGCACGAAGTGCTACGTGAAGGACAGACCTATTCTCGGTGGTGTTTATCTGAAGAAGCCAGCAATCTTAGAACCTGACCTTAAACATTGACTCATAATGGTGTCTAATTTTGAAGATTATTTACAAGATTAATTGCACAATTTTTTTCACCAAAACAAGAAACAGAAAAAGGGCTTCGTTTTGCATTTTCTTTTTCTATAAAGATCTGGATTTTATGGATTCATCAAATTGGCCCTTTTCAGGTCAGAGATAAAAGCTTCATTATCAAGCCACGGATATCAAATAAACAAAACCTAATCGAAAGACCAATGCATTTCAAGTGCCCATTAACAAAAAAATTGACACTTACCTTCTCCCCATTGATCATCCAGTCAATCTTTTGTTTGAGATGTGCTGTCTGAATTGTCCCAAAAAATCTTAAGTCAACTATAAATCTCTAATCCATTTGCCCAGAAGATAAAATTGCCAAAAAAAAGTCACCTCAGCTAAATTGAGAAGCTTGGCCATGGTGTCAAGAGTTGCTTGTTGCCTTGAATAGTCTAGCAAAATACCATCATGTTCACTATGAACATTTAAAAACATAACAAAAAACACATAATTAAGTGCCGAAAACTTTTTCCAAATGGTCACAGGAAAAATTCGGAAAAAAGGATATAAAGGATAGCTAAACATCATACACCATCATTGATTTGCAGCGGTCAGTATCGCTCATCAATTCACGCAAATGTGTTTTCTTGATATCCTCAACATGGACCTGGTAATAAAATTTACAATCAACATTAAGAAAAAAGGCATTTTACCAATACAAAAGCCCCATACTCGTAAAAAGGCAGGGTCTTGATTACCTTCAAGTCCTTCCATGGTTGAGAATCACAGATTAGAGTAGAAGAAGCCATCTGCGTCAAATTTCAAAATTAATTGTATAGCTTGTAATCCCACAAAGAGAACACAGAAAAAAAAATACAAAATCATCAAGTTTCATCCCTCCATTCTAACATTACTAAACTTCCACCCTCCACCCTCCCCATTCATCAAATTTCAATCTTTCTTGCGATGGATAAATTCTTAATAATTCAATATTATCAACTAAAACACTCTGATTATCACAGTATTAAAGAAAACAACAAAATCCCAGTAAGTATAAACATAGTATTCTCTCCCTTCCATAATATAAGTCGTATAAGACATGTAGCGAAAATTAAGAAAGAAAAAATAAGGTATTTTTATAATCAAAATATCGATATTAGTCTCTTATATAGAATTAGTGATATATAAGTTAGAAATATTGATATTTTGACTAACAAATACCTTCTTTTTCCTTTCTTAATTGTGGCTACTGTCCTAAAGACACCTAGAAAATTATTTTCCGGGTCTGCATGAATTTCAAATCAATTTTATAGCTTGTTAACCCACCGAAAAAAACAAA
The DNA here is from genome assembly GCA_028566175.1 of Vinca major. Lineage (NCBI taxonomy): Eukaryota > Viridiplantae > Streptophyta > Magnoliopsida > Gentianales > Apocynaceae > Vinca > Vinca major. The sequence continues at coordinate 1,003,230 of JAOWBF010000037.1, forward strand.
AATACCACCGAAAAAAATACAAAATCATCATCATTCATCAAATTTCCACTCCACTTCTCATGCATCAAATTTTATTCTTTTTCAATGGTTTTTCCATTTAAACCATTTATATAACGGAAAAAAAAATACTTAATAACAATAATTTATGAGATATATGAAATCCAATTATCACAACATATTAAAGAAAATAATGAAACTTTCCAAGAAATACAAACAATCAAAACGGAAAAAGAAAATAAGAAAGGATTAAAGATACCTGGAATTGGATAATGAATTTGCGAGGGAAAAAAGAAAGAAAGATGATTTATCGTATTTGTTTTGTCCGATGATGGTCTATGTTAAAAATAAACAGTGAAGCTAAGGAAAAAGGAAGCTTAGCTTAGGAAGAAAGCCTCATGAGATTATGTGTGAGAGAGATAGAGAGAGAGAAGAATGGGAAGGTATTTATCTGGCGTGATCCGCGAGATGAGGTGGAGCCAACGGTTCTGATGGTAATGAAAATGACGTAAAAGTTTGAGAACGGCGTCGTTGAATATCAGTTTGGGTATACATATAATAACGGACAAAAAAAGTTCCGTTACCGGGAATCGAACCCGGGTCTCCTGGGTGAAAGCCAGATATCCTAACCGCTGGACGATAACGGATGTTGTGATATATCTTTCAATTTATTCTATATAAATATTATTTACCACCAAAATATTTTTTCATTGATTTTTATAAAGTAAACCAATTATTAATAGTTTTTTTCCTCACCATCGGATTAATCATTTCTCTCAAAAATCAATTACTAATTTTCAAGAGAAAAGATAATCATATATATTGATATTAAGAAATTAAATATATAGGAGAAAAATTGAAGGATCTCTAAACCATTAAGAAGACAATCTAATTCACGTAACAACGATCGAATCATTTGATAATTTAATCCAAGTGGACCTTACACTTGTTTGAAAAGTATGTCATTTCTTAAGAAATAAGTGGCATTTTAAATAACCGTTATTTTCATTTGGATGAAACCCTAGTTTGGGTACCCCAATGGACATAACTAAGTCAATAAGCACCCAATTGGAACTCAACAAAAACTTGGGGGACTTTTATAGATTTAATAGAATGGCCAGAAAGTAACCACACCACCCACACCCCTCGGAGAGAGAGGAATGGCATGAAACATGAAAGGATTTTCTTTGTGTTCAAAATCAAATTTACACGTTTGACCCTTTAAGACAGAGTCTAGAAATATAAAAATAAGAATTCATACATTTAACTTGATTATACCAAGTTTTGGAGAAAATACAAAAGAATTCTCAAATTTCTTCAACAAAATACACACATATGTATGTATAGATAACAAAAAAATTGGGCCTCCAAGTAGGGCGCTTTGAGCCCTTTCATGGTCGAGCCTGATCATATGTGTATATATATATTCTTGTAACGTACTTTGTTCAGTAAGAGTGAAATATATATTCATTCCTCCAAAATCGTCTATGGTATCAGAGAGCGCACCATTAGGCTGAGTGTTGCAATATATACGTCCCACATTAACTGCCTAAAAAAGATCCAAATAACCTATAAGTTCATGAATTAATACTTTTCATTGTCAATTAGTTTTGAGAGTACATAGAGCTCCACAAGCTATTTTCACATCTTCTGCATTCAGAAAACCTCCAACTAAAGTTATTATGAAAATGAATATAACTTCTGTGATCTTGTTCTGATCTTTGTGCAGATTTTGTTCCAATCCTTTTGTTGTAGCAGTCAAATCTAAAAATCATGATTTTGCTGCATTTAGCAGAGGCTACATGACACATTTTCAGAGCGTTTCGATCCTCCGTAAAACTCCCTGCAACACTTGCCATAGCACACTAATTATGAAAGTTTTTATTACAATATCCTAAACTCTTAACTTATCAACCCCAAGCACTAAAAAAGCTATAAGAAGCAGTGGTGCAGGAAGCGTTACAAAGGATCCGAGGCGTTTCCAGGTCTTCCAGAAATCTTATGAATTGAAGATGCCAATTCTTGAGGTTGGAATAGCTTCTGTATCCACGGCAGTTATCTTTTTAGGCACTGATGTCCCACCAGAGATCACAATTTCTGCAAATGAAGGACAGAACAACCATCAAAGGGATAAAAATATATATTTTTGAAGGGAATGTACAAAGTCTTCTTGAATTGAACTTATTTACCAATTCCTTCTCGAACAGACAAATTCGGCCTCATAATATCTTTCGAATTAATAAGAATTATATCTCCAAGATAAAGATGATTAGTAGGTATATAAACGCAACAAAGTTCTTCATCGATCCCATTTCTTCGAAGAATAACACTAGAAGTGATGAATCCGAATGCATATTCTCCGATTCTTGGATGCCTTATGATGGCCACTTCTTTGAAAGCATGAGAGGTCTGATCTGTAAATTTCAATGAATTGATATCAGGAAGTGCTTATAGCAAGGACACCGAAAGAGAAGAAATCGAATTTATGAAAAATATTTACCAGGTGATATTGCTGCACTTATCTGCTTTGATGCAGAATATATATAGCTTATCAACGGCATTTTCTTGATAATCCATTCCCCAAGACTAAGAACAGAAGCTCCTAACCAAGATGACATGAAAATACCAACTAGGAAGATGAAAATAAGAGAAGTGATGAATCCAAGGCCTGCAAAGGTGTGTGATTAAACCAGTTAAAACGCGGCTTAAGAAAAACCATCAGCTCTAGACTAGAGGCCTCATTCTGCAATAAAATTGACACCGCCTTGATTCTAATCGATTAATTTCTTTAGGTAAAATGCAGATTAACAACAAGGATATGATGATCTCTATATTACCGGACTTTTATGGTTTTGCTACCACATTGAGTTCGGACCTTTAACTTGATCGTATCTCCAACGTCTTGAAAGTTAGCTCATGACATCAATTTCCCTTCAAATAACTTACTTGATGAGTACTTATATAGCTCATATTTTTTTACTGCCTAAGAAATTTCAGACAACTTTTCTAGAACAAAATTTTGGACACAGAGTGGCATCTTTAACCATCTTCATATTGCACATATGAAAACGAAACTAGGTAAACTATATTCGAGTTTTGTGCTTTCAATGGTTATCAATAATAAGTCAATTTATAGAGTTGTAAGAAGCATAGCAGTTGAAATGCAAAAGGGTAAAGAATTTGCTTACCCATAACATTGATCCCAAGATGATCATAGACTGGTGAGAATACGTCGAGGAAATGAATGAAACCTCGAGTTATGTAGAATGTGACTGTTATTGGAAATAAAATTACACTGCAATCCGAGATAATTTTCAATAAGAATCTATATAATCAAGAAACCCCATAGCCACCCACCACCAACTTATAGCATTATACTCCCTATATTTCACAATGTAAGTCGTTTAGGACATGAGTAATATTGATTTTTTGATTTTTTCGCTAGATGTTCTAAACGACTTATATTAGAGAATTTTTATTTTTATTTTTTTATTCAAGACTTATATTAGAGAATGAAGATAGCAGAAAATATGAGAATCAGATAAATAAATTACCATCCTGACATAAACTTTTTTGAAGCCCAGCTACGTACAACTTTAGAAAATGCCTGTCATTCAAGAAATCATTGAATCAGCACCAACCCATATTGATGAACTAATTTAGCAGATAATTTGTCAAACAAATGTAATACAAATTAATTAATTTTTTATTTTTTTTAAAAAACAATGCCAGACGATTTCCCAAAACCCCTTAATTGTTTATAAATTCTGAATGAGATAGAGACCTCTCTGCCGGGAGAAGAATGGTGGATAGAAGAGGGTGCAGGAGGAGGCTTTGGAGGTGATAATAATTTGGTTTCACCGTGATTACTACTAGTAGATACTGGTATCAATAGCTCTAGGTCTCTTTCCCTCTCTCTCGTTCCCATTGCCGATTCTAATCTTCTTCTTCTTCCTGTTATGATGCTCTTTCAGTAGTAACAAAAAGTTTCCTTCTTTGGGGTTTATTTGTTTGGATTTCAAATCTCAAAATAAAAAAAAAAAAATGCTTAGTGATGAACAATCCCTCAAAGTACTCGAGTTTGTTGAGAAACATAACGGATATTCTAAAATCTAGCCTCCTCCTACACAAACAGCGATACACACGCCCACATAGCCCCCACTCCCGATTCGATAGGAATTGTGGAGGATGTAAATACCCAGCGGCCCAATTGGTGGGAAGAATCTAGCCTCCTAGTCCTGCCATGAGGTCATTTTAGAGATTGGATTGAGATTTCAGTATAGTTTCAAATCCAAATCAAATTCTACATGATTTAATGGTTAATATTTCATTTTTTTCAAACTCAATTTAAAGATGGTTTGAGTCTAAGATTGAACCTACTAAACACAAATA
>JAOWBF010000037.1:1065963-1076112 GCA_028566175.1 Vinca major
TCCCTTTTGTACTAATGTAAGGCCCTTATCTTTCTATAGGTTTTTGCATGGTTAAGTAGAATCCATTCTGGGTTTTAGTGACAAGTTTAAAGATGCAAGAAAATGAAAGAACATATTACATGTTATCAATCATCATTCATCAAATTAATCAGAAGCCAAATGGAAATAAGTACAAGTTAATGACATAAAACACATGTACCATCACTAGTACCATGCGAAGAAATGGAATATGCATAATAACTTACCGCTCTAGGATTTTTGTACACAATCTCCACTGCTGCTTCGTCGCTGATATATTCCCAAAGGCCATCAGAGGCAAATATCAAGAACAAATCTTGTGGCCTAAGCTTCCTAGATACTATTGAGGGTTCTGCTGTCATTACAGGTCTTCTCAAAGGGATGGGATTTCCAAATTGTTGATAAATGGGATCTCTATTGATCTCTGGTTTCTTCAGATAGACATCACCAATAGATCTTGACACCTGTCAATAAAATTGGTGTGCAAATTAGTATCTTTCATCCTTCAGTTTCGACTAAATGAAGGAAAAATTAACACTAGACATATATTCACTCTAGCCATTACCATTGGACCAAGCATACCAAGCATATATTCACTACTAATCCAACAGCTAAAGATGGAGAGTGAAGATTGATTTTAGGGATTAAATCCCAAATCTGATGGGTCTTTACACGGGTCGGGCCGGTTTGTGACAATTCTACCCCTGGAAAATACGCGTGTGCCAGTCACGTGTTGTCAAATGGCCGGATTCCGCCGTGTCTCCGCTCATATATCCTTAGTGGGCTTCCCGTAAAAAGTTCAGGGATTCTTAATGTTGAAAAAAAATAAAAGGGATTTACGAGGCTAAACTGAAATAGTTGGGGGATGTCTGAGGCCATTTTCTCAATTTTTAATCACACTTAAAAAAATATCTGTGTACTTAATTTCGTTAGTTCAACGTCATAGATACGGCGGATTATTACTTCCGTTGGCCGAGGTTCGTGGGATTTGGTACGTTAAGATGAAATTGGGTCAATCCGACTGTTAAGATCAAATAAGAACTCTAAGCTCCAAAATTCTAGTGGGAAAGATGCTTGCCAATAATTATCTTATTTGGGGACAATGTTTTATTTTCTACCACGATTAAAAAGATAGATTCATCTTCTCGATTTGTCTAAAGTTTAGATGGTTGACAATATCAATATAATCTTATTCTACTTAGTAGACCTGTCAATATCCATATTCTCTTTTTAATTATAGAAAATACCTTAGTCGTAATTTAAAACTGTCTACGATTCACCATCTCAATACTTGTTTTACTTAACCAAGTACTTAACTCGTAATTGAAAACGTCATAATCAAACCACGAAAATTTCATAAATAGAACCGTTCTCTTTCTAACTTAGAGTTAACTAAAGTGCTTAACAGGTGAATTAGTCCTAATTTAACAGGAAAAAACAAAAGATGTTTACTATAAGCATTTATCACACCCCTTTCATACATATACTAGAAATTTAACTACTACAAGAGAATAAAGCTAACCAGGATATCTGCAAAGGTGGAATTTTATGCAAATTTAGACTATATAATTAATTCAAAATAATGATACAGAACTTGATATGGTTTTTCTTGATATAACCATCTTGCAATCCAATCAGATTAAGAAAGATTTCATTACATTTTAGTATTTTACTACTGTATAAGATGCCTATGATCTCTCCCTAAGATTTGACAAGACCTTTTTTCGTATACAAATAGAAGCGAAGTCGACGAGATTGAAGAAAGAAGCGAAGAACTGCCACATCAAACCCATTGTATAGATTTACATTAGAAAGTTGCATATGTTTCGCAGAGCTGTTACTATGCAGTGCTGGTCGAGAATGACTGAACTTGCTGAGTTCCAGGAGCAGAAAGTGCACGCGAAGACTCTGCTGGACTTGGAAGAGGAAGCTTTTCATATGAAGCATTCATATTAATCTTTATCCTGCAAGAAAATGATTTTCATATTAGAGTTATAGCAGCACCCTATTTGTTAACATTCGCTTTCATCCAAGGAGGCTAAAAGTTCAGGGTTTTTCTGATGTGCAAGAACAACTCATCCAAAATCCTTGTGTGTGATATAAAATTAAATTGCTGAGACTTTTCTAAAATTATCCGAGGACTTGCATCTTGAAGCGCATAATTCAAAGATTAAAGAGTTATGAGCTTACTTGTTGTGAATGTTTACATACTCATCGGTTTCATCCAGTATCTCCTCCTGGAAGAAAAAAAACAAAGATTTTGCATAATGTCAAGCAAGAGGTCAAGAGCAGCGCAAGTTAATCAACGGACTATTTGACATGGCACTAGAATCTAAACAGAAGTCGTCTAAGCACAAAGAGTTTCCAAAACGTGTCAATTCTGATCTTTGGCTAAGGAGTTTCGAGAGCCAAAGAGCAAACTACATCACAACTTCAATGTTGTTATGTTCTATTCTATATGCAATTCAGTTATTACTAAAGGTAGGAAGCTAGAAACAGGAAGTTTAGGGTTGGTTCAATAAGGGTACCTGAAGAAGCTCCTCAATGACATCTTCCATGGTAATAACACCAAGCACAACTTGATTAGGTGGGAACTCGGGAATTGGATTATTCTCCAAATCCAAAATGCAAAATGAACAACCTCTATGTCTCTTCTTGAAAGCAGGAGTACCCGGAGGACTTCTCTTGACCACTTTATCTCCGTCTCGCTTGTTTGTGTTGGTGTCAGATTCACTTGCATCATTACCTGCAATCAGATACCCAGATCCAGTGTCAACAATCACCAAGTAGCAAACCTCAACACAAATTGATAATAAAAGTGAATAAGAGACGCCAAAAAAACATATCGCTTTATCTAATATTACAAACTATTCGGACAACAAAATTATTGGACTAAATAACACTTAGCAGAGAAGATAGACGAGGCTAATTTTCTTGCATTAACCATGAAGTTCCAGATATAAATCCAAATTGGTATAACCATGAAAATCACTTAAGAACAAGAAGGAAAAGGAGTAAATGAAAGATAGGAACCGAGAGATGTCAAATAAGGTAAGATCATTACAAATTGAAACTTCCACCTTCAGTATTCTTTGGTGCTCCTTTCGTCTCTTTCAAATCTCTATATACGACAGCAATGTGGCTGTGACCCTTCTGAAATTCATTCAGTATATCATAAAGAGGAATGTTTTCCGAGACCCTAGCAAATAAGAAAAGCACGTGTTATGTGTAGTTATATGCCACCAAGTGGTAGGCTACCTTCATAAACTAGAGGCAGACCACAGCTGACTTTTTGGTTTTTATCAGTAGAAGAAAAATAAATGTTGAAAAGCCATCCAATTGCATCTTTGCAGAGGATATACTTTCTCCTTACCGAGGGATTTTTCTGATCATCATTTTCCTCAGAGGAACTGAATCATCTGGATCAACAGCTAGGAGATTTTTAACCTGCATATTATGGAGACAAGAAAAATACTTTTAAAACTGCGAAAAAGAGCAATTCCCATCAGATATTATTGAAACTACGGCAGGTATTAGTGAACTAAAAGAAGCACTTACCAATATGAGACCAATTATATTTGTAGGATCCTTATAATAAACTGGAATTCTACTATGCCCCATAGTCATTATTGCATTCAATTTGTCCCTGAGAAAGAGAGCACAATTAGGTGAGACTATGAAAACCAGTAGTAAAATACTACATTTAAGTTAAGCAAACAATACATAAAACCTACAAAGTAAGAGTTCCATCCAGATCAAGGGAAAATGCCTTCGATATAGGAGTCATTGCATCTTTTGCTCTCTTCTCTGTCATCTCAAGTGCCCCAGCAATTATAGTTGTCTCGTCATGAGTCAAATCTCCTCCTTTTCCAGCCTAGAAAAATAACATTTGTGAAATTAAGAGGAGATCATGTCTTTCTTCCTGACAAGCAAGGCTCTTCACACCAGACAGTAACAAGAACTAATTCACCACCACATACACGATGGCAACAAGAAGCATCCTTGCATGCCTAAATAACAAAATGGGCAGGCAAAACAGAAGAACCTGACGCTTACTTACCTCATTCCCATGAAAATCAACGAAGGTCTTTAACTCGGCTCTACGTAAAAGGATAGCATGACCCTTTCCCAACATCCAGTCGAGCACCTAGAACCAAGACTTGGTAAAAGATGGTTAGATGTAAATAAAGGCTAAATGAGTAGAGAATTTTTCCCAAATTATTTCTCTGTTTTCTATGAATTAGGTTGATAAAAAAGATAATCAGCTTAGGGTTTTGTTAATATGATATCCGGAGAGATTACAGGCTGTCTCAGATATATGAACACTTAACCACATTTACATTACCTTGCTGATTGGGTAAGCTATGGGGAAGAATATCCACAGAAGGAGCCGGACAAATGGAGCCACCATTGCCCCAACAGTCAGTCCATAGCGCGTACAGATTGCTTGAGGCAGTATCTGTAATAAAACAACCGACGCACAGGAAGAGTTACAAAAATTAAGCATCACAAAGAAAGTTAACAAAATAACAATAGTTTTTGTGACTAGAATAAACCTCTCCAAACATGAGGATGAGCGTCACAGATATCAGAATTGCAGCCCAAGGAGGCACCAGCTTGTCCAAGAATATGGGAAGAGACTGTGAGACATAATCAAAATAGTCGTAGTTAGCTTCAGATATAGAAATTGCAGTTTGCTTCCTAAAATAAAAGACGTTTTTTTCTTCACAAACCTCCATGGCTAAAGAGTTGCCGATCAACAGTGTACAGAGCAAAAGGTGTTGATTTTTCACCACTGGAAGTATTTTAGCTGCCAAAACAATTCATTTTAAGTTGGGGACACATTAACTAAGCATACACACATATTTTACTTCCCAATTAGTTTTCAGCTTAACCTCATTCATTAAGAGCCTTACTATGAAACGAAGAGGAAAAGGAAAAGCATCATTAACCCTCCTCCAAGACTCCCACTCCCACCCCATAAAGAAAGAGACAAACTTTTGATGACCTAATAATTATATGATCCTATTTTGTTCTCACAAGCATGTTAATGCCGTGGAATTAAACAACTAAAACCCCTTTGCCTTCAACATTTGGACTCCCAAATAGATGGTGAAACAAATAAAACAAGTTTTTTGCCCTTCAACTTAGAGAATCCCAAATATGGCTACTGATAATTTCTTGGTATTGAATTCTCAAATAATCCAGAGAAATTAAAACAGATGATTTCAAAAACTTGAATTTATTGTTTCAACAGTAAGTCAGTAACAACAAAATGCACCCAATTAATTCACTCATGAAAACAGGCCAGCTGCAATATTTGCAAACAAAATCAAAGCTAATGTAACAACAAACTACATAATCCAAAAACCCCACAAGATCAAAAACATCCAACACATGTAACCAAGAACAGAGCTAAGGAGGGCACACCCAAAAAATATAAAATCACATTTTGTTTCTACAATAAAGTTTGAAACTTTCAGAATGATTAGTAACAAAATGTACCACTACCCCTCCTAAGAACTATGTAAAAGATTTTATCTTTCGCCCTCAAAATAAAGTTTCTATCTCCGTCTACATACTAATACTAATAGCTTCTAGCGCCTCAAAATTTTGAAAATTGTATTTTTGTTCCAGCAAAATTTGAAATTTTCAGAAAGATTAGTAAGGAAATGTACTGAAATTTTGTGTTCGCCCTCAATATGAAATTTCTAGCTCCATCTACACAAATAATATCTAAAGATAGTAATAGATTATACTCACAAGCATGGATACGATCTTGGGTTCTTCCAGATTTGCTAAGAACTTCAAGGTCTACAAGACCAAGAGACATGAGTCCAAGAGTAAGACCAGCCATAAGCCCAGCAAAAGCCACTAATCCCACAATTGCTGATATAAATAGGAAAAACTTTGAGCCACAGCACTTCACATCATCTTGAGCCATCTGTATCACCCAATTTTCTCTGTTTTTTCCTCTGTAGTAATAAATCTGTAAGCAATTCCCACTTTTTTCAACACTAGTTTTGGATAAAATCTTGAAATTTTATCTGGGATTCTTTATTTTGATCCTATTTTTTGGTGAAGATGTTCAAAATTGGCGGCTTCGATTTGATCGAGAACTGGAGTTTCTGTCCAATGGGCAGCTACTACTAGTTTGTTGGAATTAAATGCTATGATTGATTCTCTTTGATTTTAATGAGGTAGGGAGCTGGGTGTTTCAGTAGCCGGCGGATCAATTCATGTACGGGTGAGATCGCTTATTTTATTACCATCCGTTAAAATTATTTTAGTAAGTGTTGCAAGAAATTAAAAACACATTTCAATGGCTGATGATACTGCCAGAGTTATTACCCTCCTGGCAGAGCAAATTTTGATTAAATGACAACTCTACCCCTCTAATGGAAAACATCGAATATAATTTTTAACATATTTATGCTAGAACTTGATGAAAGTTGTGTTTGAGATCGAAAGAAATTGAGAGAATGTATCCATGTGAATGACCTTACGTGATTTTTATTTTAGTTTATGTAGCCGACTCCAATATATTGAGATTAAGGTTTAGTTGTTGTTATTGTATTTATGCTCCAATCATTCTCTCTCCTCTGTCAATTATTTTTTCTCTCCTTCCTCTTTCTCTATCATATTTCTCCATTTCTCCCCCAACCACAGACATCACCACCATTGACCACCTCATCTGCCAATTTAAGATCAAAAGAAAAAACTATGATGTATGCCTTTGGTTTTTATTCTTCATTATTCCATAATTAAAGTAATCAAAATAATTCATTTGTTCATGAATATGGCACAAGGTCTTGAAGAGATCTAAACTCTAAAGCCCCAAGCTTGACAGAGAATAAATCCATGGTATACTTCAATTTTCTTCTCACTAAAAGTTTAGAAGATCTCCCCACGGATAAATCCACTGTAACCTAAAATCCTCAACCTGTGATTACTTTGAAATCTCTCAGCCCTATATTGAAATCGTCAAATTTCATATAGATTCTGGTAACTGGAGTGTGCATTCGGTATTCGGAACAAAATTTTGAAATTCGGTTCGGTTGTTAACATTTTGTGAAAATCGAACTAAAATTTTATGAAAATCATATACTGAATATCGAAATTATATCAATATGGTTCGCTTCAGTTCGGTTTGTACTGAAATTTTATTTTTTCATGTGAAACTTAACTTAATAAAAATTACACAACGATAAAATTATAATGCACAATTAAAATAAAAATAACAAATTAAAAATTAAGAATAAAAATACAATTTTACAATAATAAACTAACTCATTAAGTCCCCAATCATTTAGGTATTGGCAGTAATATTTGACAATAAATGCACAAAGTATATGCTCCTCGAATGTCACTGAAACATATGGATTGAAGAGAGCTCTAAGTAATAATAATAATACGTATAAATATAATACATTGTTTTACATAATAATAATAATAATAATAATAATAATAATTGGTCAATTTGATATTTCTGTTTTTAAAATTTGAAAACCGAATTATTTTAATTTGTTCAAAATCGAATAAAATAAACCAAAATACCAAATAAATCGAACTATATATAGTAAAATTTGGTTCAGTTCGGTTTGGTATTTCGGTTTAGCCGAATAGTGAACACCCCTACTGGTAACCATTTATCCTTCTTTTGAGTTGAATGGTTATATTACCTCACGAGTCATCCCTTTGAACGAGAGAACTTGATTGTCTTTGATGGAGAAATTATCAAAAACCTAATTTATCAGACAAACTTTGAGCAATCTAATAGGATATTAACATGTTATGTGACTGGTATAATTTATTCTTAGAAGGAGCCTAGAAACAACTTATGTATTTTTTAAAGGAACGCCCCGATGCGGAAGATAGATAAAAAGGGGAAAGGGGAAAGGGGAAAGGGGAGGGGAGGGGAGGGGGAAAAGAGGATTATGACTATGAGAGAGAGAATATTTACTTCTTTTACAGCAGCCATTTAAATTATAGAAGGGTAGATTGGAGATTTAAACAAATTTTGCTCTTGCAGGATGGTAATTGCTTTGGCAATATCACTATCCAATTTCAATATTCAAAATTTTATTTGACGGTTAGTGACAAAGATATAAGTGGGGTAGTCGCCCCGATATTTTTAAAAATACAAATAGATATAATAAATTTTATCAAATTCTCCCCCAACATTTTTTTTTACAATTTTTATATATAGTTCAATATAGTAATACTATTTTTGCCCCCAACCTTAAATTCCTTACTTCGTGATGTTCATATTGGTATTGGATGCCTTGCAGCTTTGTAATCCTTCAACATTTTAATTCTTTGTTTATAAAACTTTCTCAGTCTCAAAATATTTTTCGACTTTTATTTATATAAGAATTAAGATTTCACCATCATGGAAAAATAATAATATTCAACGGTATTAACTTGATTCTTGTTCAATAATATTCAACTGTATTAATTTAATTCTTGATTAAACATATTTACTAGTCAGGGAACAAATAAAAAAGAACAAATATTGACAATTGGAGAATAATAAGATTAAAATATAGTTGTATAGTCTGGTCTATATTAAGAATTATAAGAATCGAAGAAAAGCAAAAGGGTTGGTATTTCAACTGTGGATTAGTAGAATAGCATTTTTTTTGGTTAACGCGAGGGGCACTTGGTTTACACCGATAATGTTGTGACTAATCCGAACTCGACCTGTGGTTAACTCGTAGCGTGATCGCTAACGAAGGAGGGTCTGACTCATACTACTCTTATATGCAAAGCCCTACCACCACGAAAAAATTCCAAGAGAGTTTGATATCTACTGTGAAAATTGAACTCTCATCAATAATGAGACATATGACCACTCCAACCAATTACCCAGAGCTCGGGGTTGAATATCATCTTTTTGAATCTTCAATTGCTCCCCAAAAGCAAAAGGTTTGGTGGAGAAATAAAGTTTTCCTTTGACAAGTCCCAACCACAGATAGCCGAATCCTACAACATTCTTCAACCTTTGCTTATTTCACTAACCATGCAATAATTCATCAAAATCAACCCTCATTATAGTCTACTTGAAAAATAAATAAATAAATCTCATTAGTCCACCCTACATATACACTTCAAATAGTAGTTTATTATTTTTTTTATTCAAATTGTAAGTTCCCATTTTTGTTTTAAATTATGAATATCAAAATTTCTTGTCTAACAAAAGAACATTCAACTTCTCAATTATAACATCATTATGGGCTCTTTCCTAAATAAGTACTGACTATTTGGACTCCAAATCTTTTGGTACATTTTTTAATATATTTCCTATTACACAAATAATATTATTACACGTGATATTTATATTCTAATGTTGTTGCATTACATGTGATAAAAAAGGGGGATTGAACACAACTTTTAAGATCTCACCTCCCCATCTCTACGGCTAGTGAAAGATTTAAATCAAATTATATGATTAAATTAAATCCCACTTAACGCTACCAATACACCATGTGATAATATCATGCAGTGATGAATGTAATAGAAAATGACTAAAAAACCATGAGTCTCATATTTGCTAATTAGAGTGCATCATGAATACAACTTTTTGCATCACCTTCAATCAAATTGTTTATTTTCATATTTTATCTCATAAACATTTTACTTTTACAATTTAATTTTCGAAATAGAAAATATGAAATAAAAGAAAAAATCCAAAAGTGTACATAATCACTAAGTTTAGCTACCCTCCCCGCTCCTTTTTTTTTTGGGATGTCATTAAACCATTCATGAATCATTTTTTTGCATTTTTTAAGAAGCCATTCATGAACTTTTATTTGTATGATGGGGTAAATTCAGGCAACGTGGATTATGAAGTTTTGTTTCGTCTGCCGTAGAGGCTAGCATTAACTTAATAAACGGCGGGCAAAAATTCTCTTTTCCTGTTCTGTATTTTTTTTATCCATATGAATAGATATTTATTATATGTATATTTTTTTATTAATTTTAATATTTTTTAAGTTATAATTGTTTTATTAAAAAATTAGCCTATGTCAATTTTTTATTAGTAGAACAGAGAAATGAGGGAGACGGAGGATTCCTAATCTAATTGGCGTGGATCCCGCATAAGTTGGCCCCAGATATTAGGACTTGTCC
>JAOWBF010000037.1:1268750-1280800 GCA_028566175.1 Vinca major
AACTGACCATTATTCCCCCGCTCATTAAGCACGGGGATGACATGAATTTGGGGTTGCCCTGATTTCGCCGCAGAAGAGGCGGTGGAACCTCTATATGCCACCTGTAAATAGATAAGGGACTTTACAGGCTAAAATTAAATAGATAAAGGGACTTTACAGGCTAACCGAAAATTCCTGGGGGACTTTACAGGCTGAAATTAAACATTGGGGACTTTACAGGCTAAACGAAAATTCCCGGGGGACTTTACAGGCTGAAATTAAACATTGGGGACTTTACAGGCTAACAGAAAATTCTTGGGGGACTAAACCGACTGATTTCCCTAATGTATTTGAAGAGTGAGCTTAGTTCGACTGGCTTTACTTCTGACTCGCAAGCTTTCTGCATGCTAACGTCAGGAGTTTGATTCATGTTTGAGGCGGATTTATTCTGAAGTGGTCATAGTGCCTTAGTGATGGCGGATTTCTCGAACTAGTCGAGTTCGCCCAGATTATCGGTTAAAAAAAATATTAATGTATTTGAAAATGTTAACATTATTTTAAGATGTAAAGAGTACAATTTTTTATGTTTTTAAACTTTTTTGTGTGTGTGTGGAGGTTACTGAAGATTGACCACATAGTTAGGCCCAAAGTTAGCACCCAGTTTAATACTGCTTATGCTTTTGATATTGGACTTTAGTTGATTATTAAGGCACCACATTTTATATAGAATCGACTAAGTTATCAAAGTGGACCAAGCCCAATAAATCGCACGTGTGAGGCCCATTCATCAAAATCCAAGTTATGTGAACTTAGCAAGCCCAGATTTGTCACTAGGCTTCACATTTCCCACACTCGCTTTTTTTTCTCACCAATATTTCCACCTATATTTACTAAAACTCTAAAAGTGAACAGATCAGGTTCGCGACGATCAGCATAAAACTTAATCATATCTAATGACATAAAATTAAAGAGAATTGAGGAAATTTGTCTATATTAAAAAATTATATCAATTAATACTACAGACCAGTGTAAAAAATTATTATTTCATTAAATTAATATTTCTAGCAAAACTTTGTAAATTCAGTAGTCATTTATAAACTAATAGTATTCTAAAATTACATATATAAGAAGGATAATGTAGTAAAATATTGTTTATTTTACTATAATACATCTCTTTATTAATTTGTCCCACATAAATTCGCATAACATACACTTGGTACATGAAAATGACCGATACCTTTGTCACGCAAAGCTCTCATGTGTCTAAGATTAACTATTTAGTTATTTTCCTTGATTTGCTCAACATTTTTTCCTCACATTGTTTCGTCATTGTAATTAAACCACCAACACATTTACATGATATCCTGTGTTTGTTTAGGCTGAAAAAGAAAGAAAATTATATTGGGGGAGAAAAGCTGAAAAGGGGTCAACAAAGTAACCCAATAACAGAAAAGGAGAAAAGAAGAAGAAAACAAACCCGTACTGTTAAGGATCCAAAATGGTCGGTAGTCCTCAATTTCATAATATATGTCGTTTATAATATATAGTAAAAATTGAAGAAGTAAAAAATAGATATTGTGTTAGTCAAAATATCAATATTATTCTCTTAAATATGATTTATATACAACTATATCTATTTAAAAGAGTAATATTGATATTTTAATATATATATTTGCAGTAACATGGCAGGTGATTGAAAACTACCCTAGAACATGGCACTTTTGTCTATAGACCTCAGCTACCGTCTTTATCTTTTCCTTGCACCTTGCAAGAAAAAGTTCTTCACTACTCACTTTGGACTTGAAAAAGTTAAAGGAAAAAACACAAATAGTTAACACAAATCACAAAGTAAAATTATAGTAGCAATGTTTCGACTTTAAGTCTTCTACTACTATATATTGTCACATATAGAGTAATATTACCAGGCCCTCGCATTAATTGAGCGTGAGCTCACATCTGCATGTATTACCTCTCAATTCGTGTGAGAGAATTGTAGAGTTAGTCTCATGAAGACAGTTTTATGATTGAATTTTCCTTCAAAAACCACCCTTCTCGAAGACTTCTTCATCACCATGCTCTGTCATGTAATACTCAAACTTGTTAACCATGCTCTCCGGCAATGACACCAGAACCCTAACGGCCTCCCGATCTCCGATCACCGGCAAAAACAAGCAGTAAATATCACTAGTTAGAGGTCCCATTTGCAAAGCCTTTCCTTCTCCAAAATCCAAATCCTCTAAACCTAATTTTGACCATTGGGATATTACCATGCTGCATGAAAGGTCTGTTTTTACTGTTTTGTCCTCCAAGTTATCAATTATAGACTTTACATAATCCTCAGTCAGTGCTGACTTGGCATTTTGTACCAATTTTACCCCTCCGTGCAAGTTATCAGCTACCACGTTCTTAACCGTGCCTTCAGCGCACGCTAGCACGAATCCGTTCCCATAATAACCTTGTGGGAGTTCCGGGGTAAATGCTTTTCTTATGCTGACTGAGAAGAGAAGTTTTACTGTGGTAGAAGGCAGTAAAAAATCAAGTGATTTAACCCAGCACCGCCACGTGTGAGAAGCTAGAGCTTCAAAGCTGGTGCATTTTAGCGAGGGTACGCATTGTCTTTTAAGGTGAAGAATTTGGTTGGAGGTGAAGGTTATGGATGCTGAGACCAGTGGTTGAGACTGTAAATATTGAGAAAGATTGAGGGGTTTTTGGGGAATAAAGTCGTGGGGCTCGGATTTGGTGAATGTTGAGTGAGAAAAAGTTACTTGTGGAGGATTACGAGGTTTTAGCACGTGGCGGAAATGGAAAGGTGTGATGGATAATTCAGTACCAGGATTTTTGGTGAGGTGGGCCCAAGCTTGTAAGAACTGTGATGTGCCAATTCCATCGCATAAACAGTGGTTGATTGCGGTGCAGAGAATCATTGCTCCACAACGAAGATTAGTTACCTGGAAAAAGATAATGTGAAAAAAAAAAATTAAAAAGAGAGGACAGGTCGCCATAATTAAAAGTTGATTAGCGTTTTCTACCATTAAAAAAGGATAGTGTTATATCGACACTCACACAAGTGCTGGGCAATGCAATAGAGTTTCAGTGCGGAACGAATTTTCATTCATTTAATTAAAATTTTGATGATTGAGATTAATTTAGAAATAATACATGTTCTAATTTTAGAACACTTATTTGCATAAACAAGTATTTTTAAGTTGAAAATATATATTATTAAAGTAAAAAAAATGTTCTATACATATTAAAAAATATTTGTTCCGTATAGGAACCGAACTCACTGCTAGGTACTAGGTGGAATCACAAAAAAATTGTTCGCGATTCTGTGTCTGCTAGTAGGGGTCTTAAAAATAACCAAATCCATCTATCCAAGTCAATCAAATCGAATTTTCATTTGAGTGGTGAATTGTATTAGTTTTAAATTAAAAAATTCAATTTTACTGATAACTTCACAGACTAACACCTATTATTTTTAATTGGTTTTGAGATGAAATAAATGTCTATGAGTAATTTTTACATGGTATTAAAGTGAGCGTTAATTCAATAGATATTTGGGCTTTGATTTTCTCTGTGTAATCCAAGTAAGGCGACGAGTCTTTAATTGACTCGCACATCGAAATGAGGAATAATATTGAAATATAAAGTAAATATCGATTGTTTAAAAAATAGTATACAACTTACTTATAAATTAATGGACTAACACCTCCCATTACGTTGTGAATTACAAGTTATGAAATCAAGGAAAATTTCCCGTTAATTATCAAATTATGCAAATTGAATCAGAGGGTAGTTTTGTAAATACAATAAAATATTAAGACACGTCACATAAGCTTACCAACTGAGAAACATGTGCACAGTCTATCACCCCGAACCTAACTGCGCTGTCTTTGCGGACTTATGGAAATGTGGGGTCAACTTTTTTTGAGTCTGTTTATGATGGAGTGCTATCATGTAATAGCTATTACAGAAATTAAACAATTTCCTTATCCAAAAGAAATATTTTGATGGGGGACCGATTTTCTTAATTTAATTTAAAGCATTTTGAAACATTAAGTACTTAATAATTATTTGGAAAAATAAGGTTTCATAACATAATATAATAGGAGTTAAAAGTTTCGTAGATTTTTTAAAAGAGTTTATATATTTATATTCTAGTTATGAGAGTGTAATCTTTGATTACTTTAAATATGAGTTAAATTCTCGATCACTAAGATATTACTTGAGCGACTAAAAAGAATTTTAAAATTAAATTATCACTCTTTCTAATCAAATATTTGATTCCATAATGAGGGAGGAGTGTAAAACAACATCAGCCACTACCAAAAGGCATCAAAGAGAGCATTAAGAATTTAAGATCAGCAAATCTTGAAAGTATGATGATAATATGGTTGGTACATATGGTCCTATGGATATGAATGATAGTTTGGTTAATGACAACTTTGCCATAGATTTAAGAGAAGACTAAGCTTCTTCATAATATAAATCAGTAAAAGATCTGTCTGGTAAGTGTTGTTCTGAATGACTTGTATCTGTTCACAGAGTTGAAGTTCAATTTCAGTTAATGTACAAGGAATTAAATCCTCCCTTAATTTAGGAACATAAGGTAAAGGTTTTTGTAGTTGGGACTCAAATAATTTTTAGGGGAAGACTAAGGAGCCAAATTGATTTTGAGAATCCTGGGATTGGAAAAACAACAAAAATGACAGAAGTGACCCTACCCATTTGATGCAAGTTTTTTCTCAGTTCTTTCAACACAACCCTCTTTCTCTTTCATGAGAATTGTTCTTCTGGTACCTCCGGAACTTCTGGGTTGTGAATCCTTTAAACTATTTTAATCTATTTGGGGATTATTTTGTTGTTTCCTTTCTTTGTTTTCTTTGTTTTTAATTTGTTTCTTGTTTCCTGTGTTTGGTTTGGGTCTCCTTCTTTGTCTTGTTCCTAGTTTCTGTCTGGTCTATTTATTTGTTCTTCTGTCTGTTGTCTTTCTTTGAGTTTACCAACCCTCTGCCATTATGTTTGACCCTGGTATTGGTGATGATCAAGACAAGGGTGTTCTTAACCTTCTTACTTCAGAGATAGGGAATGAAGAAAATAACAGATTCATGTTGGCGGGGAAATTGTTATCTTCTAAACGCATCAATGCAAAGGCCATTAAAAGTGTCTTGGATATTGCTTGGAATTTGGGAGAGAAAGTTCATTTAACTAATATCGAAGATAATGCTTTTCGATGTACGTTTGATCTTTTGAAGGATAAAGAAAGGATCTTGAATGAAGGTCCTTGGAATATCAGAGGGTCTCATTTAATTCTGAAAAATTGGGATCCTTCTAAGAGGTGGGTTGATTTGGATTTATCTAGTACTCTTTTTTGGGTTCAAATTTATGGGTTGCCACCGAATAGAATGAATGCAGTTAACGCAAAGATAATTGGTAATTACATTGGAAAATTTTGCTATAAAGATGAGAGTTCTAATGTTAGATGGAAAGAGTTTCTGAGAATCAGAGTAGAAGTGAAGGTGGAGGAACCTCTTATGGCAGGTTGTTATTTTGAAAGGGAGAAAGGAGAATTTATCTAGGTAATGTTTAAATATGAGAGAGTTGGAGATTTTTGCTTCCATTGTGGAAAGCTTGGGCATATGGAATCATGGTGCTTGGGTATTAAGGAGACTTATCCTAAACCACTAGATCCTAGGAAAGCTTTTGGTAGATGGATGGTGGCCTCCGGTGGGTTGGGTTACAGGAAGGAAGAGGGTTCCGACCAGGATAAAGGGCGACGTGAACTGTTGATGGTGTCTCCTTTGGGTCAGAAAGTTGATGATGTGACGTGGGTTGATGGAGTTTACGGCGGTGACATTGGTAATAGGAGTGGTGAGGTCATCTTGGACAAAGGTGATATTTCTATCTCCCCTATTTCCCTTGTGAAATTAAACCAACAACCCAAACTTAGTGGGTTAATACCCAATATAGAACCCACTGTGACTGAAGGAGGTGTGGGCTCTAGGCCCAGCATTTTACTCCAAAAATTGGTAGATCAGCCTAGTCCAAGTGAGAATATACCTGGTAGTGGGGTTTCTATTATTGAACCTAACGATCCATCTGTTGTTCAATCCACCTTTGAAGGATCTCAACATATAACCCAAGTATTAACTCTCAAAAGAGCCTTATCAATACAGACCCAACCAAAAAAAAACCAAATACATGTAAACCCAACTTACCTTTTTCTTAACCGAATCCGATATTTTTATCCCCAATTGAAACTTCTTTTGCAAATCTTCAGTTACATAACCAAATCATACCCTTCAATCCCCATCCTCATTTCCAACCCCATCCTCATTCCCAACCTAGCTATGTTAGCAAAAACTGTGATCTGATTCCAGATGATGATCTCACCACTAACAAAAAAGGGAGGCGGGTTGCTTGTTTCAGACGGAGGTCAAGAGCAAGTAAGGAGAAGAAAATAGATTTAGGGCAGAATGTTACTAATTTTTTGACTATTACTGAAATTCATGACCCGGGGGATATTGTTGAGGGGGAATCTTTGGAAGCCTTTGTGCAAGTATCCCCTAATGATGCTCCTGAATGGATTCATAACCAGAAGGATAAATTAGTGGGTGATTGTATTGAGGTAACATCCCTAGAACCTGTGTTTTCTGCTGTTTCTAATTGTTTTGCTGATATTGTTATGGCTGAGGAGGCGAGTCTTATCACGCCCCCAAGATATCCATGAGAGTAATGGCGTGGAACTGCCAAGGTCTGGCTGGGCCTAAGGCAGTGAGGGCATTGAGGGGGTTGGTAAATTCTCAAAATCCTTCTATTTTATTTCTTTCGGATCTTCGTGTTTCTTCTTTAATTAGGATTACTAGTACTCTTAGGTCAGTAGGTTATTCGCTTTTTCATTTTGTTCCTGCTATTGGGTTCTCGGGTGGTTTAGTTCTTTGTTGGCAGAACCATATTATGCTTAATATTATGAGCTTTTCTGACCGCCATATTACCTGCTTGATCACTTCTCATCCACCCAGTACTACTTGGCAATTTACGGGGATTTACGGTCCTTGTGTGGATACTCAAAAGAGGAGTTTCTGGGAGTCTTTTGCTAACTGCTCTAATTCTTTTGAGGGACCCTGGCTCATTATGGGGGATCTCAATAGCATTTCGAGCTCCTTTGATAAGGAGGGTGGTCTGCCCTTTTCAGAATACCATCAGCGCCCTTTCAATAATTTTGTTCAACATTGTAATTTGATTGATATGGGGTTTTCTGGATCTCCTTTTACTTGGAGCAACAAGCATGGGGGTGAAGAGAATATTAGGATTAGATTAGATAGAGGTCTCATAAACTCTTCTTGGCGTCTTCTTTTTCCGAAAGCTTCTATACATCACTTGACTGCCCTTGGTTCTGATCACTGTCCCATTATTTTAGATACTATCCCTATCAGAGCCCTTCATCCTAAACCTTTCAGGTTTGAATCTATGTGGACTCGTGATCCTTCTTCTATGGTCATTGTGAATCAAGCTTGGTCTATTCCTGTTGTTGGATCTGCTCTATTTTCTTTTAGCTCTAGAGTTAAAAGTACCAAAAATGCTCTTAAAAGCTGGAATTTGTCGTTTTTTGGTCATGTGCATTCTATTATTAAGAATTTGAAAAATGAGATTGAGATTCTTCAAAATCTTCCCCAAACTGTTTTTAATGTTGCAAAGGAGAAAGAAACCCAGATTGATCTAGACGAGGTTCTTAAGAGAGAACAAATCTTATGGTGGAATAAAGCCAAAACCTTGTGGCTGGAAGAGGGTGATGCTAACACCCATTTTTTTCACCTGTCAACCATCATCCATAGAAGGCATAACACTATTGATTTTCTTCTGTCTCCTTCTGATGTTTGGCTATCTGAGAGAGATGCTATTGGTGAGTGCTTTCTGAATTCTTTTACTAATTTGTTTGAATCTATTAAACCTGTTTTTCCAGAATCTTTGCAGGACTTGATCCAACCTACAATATCAGATGATGTAAACAGAGAGTTATGTTCCATTCCAACTCATGAGGTTATTAAGGCAATTATTTTTGACATGAAAGCTGGTAAAAGTCCAGGACCAGATGGTATGACTCCCTGTTTTTTTAAGCATTATTGGATTATTGTGGGTAATTCTATTGTTGAGGCTATTCAACATTTTTTTAGGTCTGGGTATATGCTTAAATCATTGAATCATACATTTATCTCTCTTATCCCTAAGAATGATAATGCTCATATGGTTGATCACTTTAGGCCCATTTCTTTGTGTAATATCTCTTATAAGATTATTACTAAGATCTTAGCTGATAGGATTAAACCTCTTCTTGATGTTCTAATTTCCCCATCTCAAGCAGCTTTTATTCCTGGGCGTGGTATGTCTGATAATATCATTATATCCCATGAATTGATGCATCATATGAATGGTAAGAAAGGCAAACTAGGTCTTATGGCTTTGAAACTTGACATGGCAAAGGCTTATGATAAGGTAGAGTGGTCTTTGCTTGTGTGTATTCTGAGGAAACATGATTTTTGTGAGAGGTTTGTTAACCTGATTATGCAATGTATTTCTACCTCGTCATTTTCTATTCTCATTAATGGTTCTCCTTATGGGTTTTTTAATCCTACTAGGGGAATTAGGCAAGGTGATCCCATTTCTCCTGCTATCTTTACCTTTGTCTTTGATCTTTTATCTAGAATGATCTCTAAGGCTGAGTCGGAAGGCAAAATTCATGGTATCAAGGTAAGTAGAACTGCTCCTAGCATTTCACATTTGATGTTTGCTGATGATCTTACTGTGTTTTGCAGGGCAAATTTGGAGGAAGCTGAAGAAATTATGGACTGTTTAGATCAGTTTTGCCTTTGGTCAGGTCAAAGTCTAAACTTTCAAAAATCTATTGCTCATTACAGTAATAATGTAGGGACTCATCTGAAAGAAGAATTGAGTACTATGTTAGGAATGAATGAGTGTGATCATAGAGGGACTTATCTGGGAACTCCTTTCTGTAAAGGCAAATCTAAAAAAGATATTTTTTCTCCTGTGATCGAAAAGCTTAGGCGTAAATTGGCTAGTTGGAAGGTTTCAGCGCTTTCTCAAGCAGGAAGAACAATCTTGGTTAAGAGTGTTGCTCAATCTTTACCCATTCATATTATGCAAAACTACATTCTACCTGTTTCTACTTGTAATAAAATTGATGGTTTGATCAGAGATTTTTGGTGGGGATTTAAAGAGAACAGTGGTAGACACCTTTATTTGAAATCATGGGATTCAATTTGTGCGCCCAAGTTGGCGGGAGGGCTTGGTTTTAGGAAGTCGGTGGATATGAATAGGGCGTGTGTAGCTAAGTTGGGTTGGGCAGTTATGAATAATCCCGAGAAGAACTGGGTGAAACTGATTAGATCTAAATATTTGAGAGGAAGAAATTTGTTAGATATGCCTAGTTCCGTAGGCAATGTGTCTTGGGTGTGGGCTGGAATCGTAAAGATCATTGATATGCTGAGGGTTGGTACATGTGTTAAAGTAGGATTGGGTACAAATGCTAGGATTTGGGACGACCCGTGGGTCCCTAATCTTGATGGTTGTAGAATTCCTTGGCATCACAGAAAGCATAATTCATTGCTAATGGTTAAGGACCTCATGAATCCGGATCATGAAGGGTGGAATAGGGGGCGAATTGAGCAATCATTTGATCAAGAAATTACTGAGGCAATCCTCAAAATTATTCCTTCAAGGGAACAAGATTCTCTGGTATGGTTGCCCTCTTCGACAGGGCAATTCACTGTCAAATCTGTATACAGAACAATGAACCAAGAGAGATTTAGTGGGACTTCTTATATCCATAAGAAAAATTGGAAAGATCTGTGGCATTCCGATTTACACAACAGGCACAAGCAATTTTTATGGAAGATACTGTGTAATGCATTGCCTACTAGAGAAAGATTAAATTACTGTTTCAGGATCCCAAATGTGGCGTGTGTTATTTGCCAAAAGGAGGAAGAATCATTGGAACATGTTTTTATTAACTGTGATTTCTCTAAAGCAATATGGGGATTTTCCAAATGGCATCTCAACATGCAAATTTTTCAAGGGTGGAATATGCAAAGATGGATCAGGGAAGTAAATTTGTCTTCAAGTATCTTTCCTATATCTAATAATCTTAAATCTGAATTCTTAAATTTTCTTGCAGTTGTGTTGGAACAAACTTGGAAGCATAGGAATGATATACTTCATGGCAACAAGGTGAGGAGATTGGATGAGCTATTGCAGCAGATAGAAATCAAAGCCAATATGTATTGGGAAGCGGCTGCTGGGAGGATTTTGAAGAGAAGAGCTAAAAGAGGAAAACTGATCTGGGAGCTTCCCCCCAAAGGCATTATTAAAGTGAATTTCGATGCGGGGTTTATCAAAGAAGACGAAGCGGTGAGTTCCTACCTTATCAGAAATGACATTGGTGAAATTTTGGGAGTATGGATTGATAGATTCAAGGCTAGAAGCCCTTTTGAAGCTGAAGCAAAAGCTGCTGTCATGGCAATGAAACAATTGAAAGCTTTGAATTTGGACATGGCTATTATTGAGGGAGATTGTCTTAATGTGTTGAATTGTTTTAAGGGTTGTTTGGATGATCTCCACTGGACGGGCCTTGACCAGATCAATTCTGGAAGAGTGATGATTACAAGTTGTGCTAATTGGCGGTTTAATTATGTTAATAGACTAGCCAATTTTCATGCCCATAATATAGCTCTTTGGGCGAAGTCGAATTTGTACGTAGGTCGTATTGATCCAACTGCCATTCCACCATCTATTCTTTGTGATAGGGGAGGCACTTTTTGTAACTTTGATCCAAACTTGGATGTTTCTAATGGTTAATCTTTTACTTAGCAAAAAAAAAAAACTACTTTTATATCTTAAATTAATTTATTGATATAGAAACAGGGGCGAAGATAGGGGCGGGGCCGGTGCCCCAAACTTTTAAAAAGTACTACTATTTATCAAAATTTGATGTGTATTTTGGAAAATTTTATCAATTTCGCCCCTCCAAGATTTTTTTTTGCCGTTATTATCGCCCCAAGAATTTTGAATTTTTTTTATCAATTTCGCCCCTAACATTAAATTCCTGACTTCGTCCCTGTATAGAAACACACATTAGTTGGCAAAGTGGAAGGGAAGAGTAATGGAAATCTCCTATATTAAAAGTTTCCAATATACAAGTCATTTGCGAAATTATCCATTTTCTTGTGTTACTTAAAGAGGTGGAAATAGGGATCGAGTTTTTTTTTTTTTTAAAGGAATATATAGCTAAGAACAATTTTACTAATTAACCTATTATTTGTCATTGCAAATTTGTACTACATCCCTCATTCCATAATATAGTTAAATTTTTATTTTTTCACACAATTTTTATTTTAAAATAATACTCCTCCGCCCCATTTTTATTAGCCTTCTTTATATTTTAAAACGTCATAAAGTATTTGATATTTTCATTAATTATAACTACATTTTTGTTTAAGTTTCAAATTTACTCTTATCTCACTAATCCACTAAACACAACTAACGCAGTTTACAACTTCAGTGAAGGTTAATTTGAACTTTTTAAATTAAAAATAATTTATTTATGGTAGTATCCTTAATTCCAGACAAATATGGCCAATAAAAATGGGATGGAGGGAGTAAAATTTAAACTCAAATAATTAATATACCCTCATTAAGAACTCTTGGAAATTTAAATATTGGTTAGAAAAAAGTAAGAAAAGGATAATAATATAAAAGTTGATTAAATGTTTCTTAATATTACAAATGTAACTCTTATTTTGATGAAAAAATTGAAGTTAAAATGTTAACTAGGCAATGAGGGAGTAACAATTATGACCAGTTTTTTTTTTTTGTAACAATTATGACAAAAAAAATTGTAACAAAAAGCCTATGTGATTCTCAAGCTAATAATACTCTACTTCTTGTCTTCTTATTTTTTTGGATCTAAAATGTAAATGTGTATAAAGATCAAAAAACTGTCTACAAAAAGTGGATTGGCCATTAACAAGATTGTGATCTCCCATAATTCATACATC
>JAOWBF010000037.1:1309477-1320701 GCA_028566175.1 Vinca major
AAAGCATGAGAATGTGTGATGATTGCCATAAAACTGCCAAACTTATTTCTAATACTTACGGCTGTCAAATATACGTTAAGGATTCAAAGTGCTTGCACCATTTCAAAGATGGACATTGTTCATATGGCGATTATTGGTAGTTTAGAATGACAAGAAGAATTATCCTGGTTTCGCTTTTTGTTTGCAAGGAAATTACGGACGGGTCTTCCAAGGGGTCGTCAAATCGTTTGCATGGAAGTAATGAGGTACTTCTACAGAAACAGATACCAAGTAACTGTATTTGTTCACTTGTATGCTGATTCTTTTTTGTATATAGATTAACATAGGTTTTCTAGAAGCTTGGATAAAGCAATTGTAAATTAGAGAAGGGCATATATGATACATATAATATGAATCTTAGGGCTGCATGCCAAGTTTTGATTGCTTTCCCAAAATGTACAAATACATCATACAATCTTGTAAAATGGTCAGATTGGTGTATTCTGAATTATGCTTTTTTAATTAAGATGTTTTAGCATTATGAGTCTGACTTGAATAATTCACATTTAAGTAATTTTAGGTTAATTCTCTTTTTCCTTTGCCTTCTTGGCTACCAGGAAAAAAAAGCATCATTGTTTTTTTGCAGTAACGAAACTTAGCAGTACAAGAAGAGGATTGATTCTGAAGTTTTAAATTTAATATTCTGCCGTATGTAATTCGTTTGGAAATTGTAGAAATTTAACGTGATAATCCATATCTAATCTACTGGAAGGAGGAATACTTTCTACCAAAAGATATGGGATCCAAAAGCAGGATAGGTTCTCCATCGTTAATAGTAGTACCGAGTCAATGGGATGTGTAAACAGGACAGATTCTTTTCAATTGATGGAAATCAAGATTACAAAAAAAGCTACCATCTCTGGAAATGGGATTGAAATTCGGTTAACCTTTTTAAGGAATTTGATTCATATTTGTATTGCAATTGCTGGCTAATTAGAATAACTTTTGGGTCAATCATTATTCTGCAATATAAAGGACACAGTATTTTTGCCTTTTGTAGAATTTTTCATTATCAGACATCTGTACTTTTGCCTGTAGCTTTTGTGAATGGGACAAGGATCTTTATCTATGTGCCTTTCAATTTCTGGGAATCAAATTCTCTTCTTTTGGATGCTTTCCTTCCAAAGTGGATCCTGGAATTCTTAGTGGTGGATCTGCAGCTGGTGCTCACAAAATGTGCAATAACTTATCCTCCTTGGCCTTTATATATTTCCACCCATTTCTTCCTGGAACATGGCAAACTGCATCCATCTCAAGCAAATTGATTTTCTCGGGTCTTCTATAGCCTGTCTTTAGCTGCCGGCTAGAGAATGGTAAGTAACAAGAAATTATTCAAATGTGTTTCTCATATGCCTATTAAATATGTTGTCCATTAGTGTCTAATATATTTACATTGCTGCAATAATCTAGTATCTTCAGGAAGGTGAAAAGAACTGCATATCAGTTGGTCCGTGGGGTGGTCAAGGTGGAGATAGCTGGGACGATGGACTATTCTCAACTGTAAGGCAACTGGAGATAGCGCATGGTGTGGTCATTGACTCCATCAAGGTTCAATATGACATGAATGGTACCCCTGAGTGGTCAAAACATGGTGGCAGTGGAGGGGCTAAAGTTGATAAGGTTAGCTTCTCAAACTGTTTGAGCAGTCGGTAGCTCTCTCCCTACCACTTTTCATCTTCTTTATTCATCTTTCGTTATGGATTACAATTTAGTTCACTCCACGGATTGGCTTTAGATGTTTAATCAGTGTTCATTGCAAACAAATGCTTGACACTCTTGTACAAAATTTGCAGGTAAAGCTGGATTATCCAGATGAGTTTCTAACTTCGATTCATGGAACTTATGGTAGCATGCAAGAATGGGGGACGCTCTTTGTTCGTTCACTTACATTTCAAAGCAACAAAAGAACATATGGACCATATGGTGTTGAACAGGGGACTTATTTCTCGTTTCCAACAACTCAAGGAAAAATTGTTGGCTTTCATGGAAAGTGCGGCTGGTATTTGGATGCCATTGGAGTTCATTTGCAGCCTCTGAGTAAATCAAATCCTCAAAATTCCTTAGTTCATACAGAGCACAGTGTCGTTCACGGGGTAGAAAGATATGAATACTCCATGATACAAGGAAATATTGGTAAGAACTATGATCTAATTGTTGCTGTTAGGCAAAAGGGAGATTTCAGAGGCAACCCAGATTCTTCGTCGAGGCAGTCCAGTGATTCTATATCAGATATTCTCTCGAGGCAAAGTTCTAATTCTAGTGAGGCCAGTCTTAAAGAATTCAAGAACAAGGTAATAGATGGAGAATTCATAAGAAATTTAGGTATGTATTTTCTTGTTATGATGTTGCCAAACTAAATACAAAACCATTGCAGATAGTCGATGTCCCTGCCACTATTGAGAGAGTTCCCTCTAAAGCCGTCCAAGGTGTTGTGACATATGGTCCTTGGGGTGGCCAGGGAGGTACTGTTTTTGATGATGGAGTCTATGAGGGAATAAGGGAAATTTATTTGTCACGTAATGTGGCAATCGTTTCAATAAGAGTTTGCTATGACAGGCATGGACAACCAGAATGGGGAAGCAAAAATGGAGGAACCGGTTCCTATAAATCTGATAAGGTAATTAAAATCTTGAATTGGTGTTTAAAAATTATTCCTTGTTTGGTTGACTTGTGATTGAAAGCAGTGTGAATATTTCAGATAGTAATCAACTATCCAACCGAAATCTTGACACACATAACGGGCTACTACGCACCAGCAATGACTGTAGGTCCTACTGTGATCAGGTCCCTGACTTTCCATACCACAAAGGGGAAATATGGCCCCTATGGAGATGAACTTGGACAACCATTTTCGACCAGACTGAAAGATGGATCAATTGTAGGCATTCATGGAAGAAAAGGGCTGTTTCTTTATGCAATTGGCGTTCATGTACTTGAAGGCAAAGTCATCCCTGCAATGTCAAACGCCACCCCATCTCACCCTGTGAATCAAAATGGTGTTCATGCACTTGAAGGCAAAGTCATCGCTGCAAAATCAAACGCCACCCCATCTCACATCATGAATCAAAGTGGTGTTCATGCACTTGAAGGCAAAGTCTTCGCTGCAAAATCAAACGCCGCCCCATCTCACCCCGTGAATCAAAATCTGGTGGCCACTAATCAAGCTGGTAGTAGTTCACAATGGTCTTTCAAACTCGGAAAGAAGGGACTGATGGAGGAGGTAATCCACCATAAAAACACATACAAGCATCTAAATTATCATTTCCAAATGTTTAATGGGAAAAGAATGAAACTCATTTTCTTAGAAAACCCTTTTTCAGGCTGTCCAAAAGATAGTGAAAGATCCAACACCACACGGAACAGGACCATGGGGCGGTGAAGGTGGAAAGCCATGGGATGATGGAGTATTTACTGGGATCAAACAGATTATCCTAAACAGAACAGATGCCATTTGCAGTATAGAGATAGAGTATGACCGAAATGGACAATCTGTTTGGTCAGTTAAACACGGAGGAACCACCACCGGAGAAGCAGCAAATCGGGTTAGAAATATTGTACTAGTCTCAACTATTTAAACAAGAAATCAGTCTTGCAACCTTTTTTTCTTTCGATTAACAAATGTTATTACCCTTGTTGTTTTAACAGGTAAAACTAGAGTATCCTCATGAAGTAGTAACTTGTATTAGTGGATATTATGGTCCTCTCAAGAAAGACCAGGGAACTAAGGTTCTAAAATCATTAACTTTCCATACCAGCAGGAGGAAGATAGGCCCTTATGGGGAGGAATTGGGACAGTTTTTCACTTCGGCAACGACGGAAGGTAAGGTTGTGGGATTCCATGGGAGGAGTGGAATGTACATGGATGCCATTGGAGTACATATGCAACATTGGCTGGGGAATAATCAGAGATCTAAACCATTATCTCTCAGGAAGATGTTTTACTGAGTTTGAGTTTTGAATTCTCCTCACAGTTTCTTAGTTTCAATAAGGGTAAATAATTGAAGGATGCTCTGTTCCCTTTGTTATTGCTAATGATTTATCACCCCAAGTCTTTGACATGTTAGAACTCCAACAAACTTATATACATATCTAAGGGAGAAATGATATTCTATGTTCAATTCTTTGAATTAAGTGTTGGTCAACTCATCAATCAATCAATAAATAAATAAATAAGAGATCTAATGACGTAGATATCATAATTTCGAATCCTCTCCCACTTATTGGATCTCCTATTTTCTTGTAATAAATAGATTCTCTCCCCAATAAAAAAATAAAAGAGATAGTTTCATCATCATCTAATGATCAAAATTTTAATCTTAACATATGAATAATTAGGTACTCATGAGTTTAGACCATGAATATCATGATCAAAATATTAATCTTACGAATATGGTAAATTAACTACCGGACAAATGTTAAGGTAAGAGTATTTCAAAAAAAAGCAGAAGGACAACCCTGGAGAGTAAATTAAAAGAATATTATTAATATTCTAAATAATAAATTAACTCGTACTAATTTATAATTTACAATGCCTTATGTACAAAGCTATAGCGATATCGCTATACAATCATGATCATCAAGCTGCTTACTAATACTATAATTGGAGTGTCATGATTGATTATCAGTGGTCACGAAGAAGACGAGCTTGGATTAGAAGATGGTTTATTATTATTGTTATTATTATTATTATTATTATTATTATTGTTAATAAAAATACGTTGGCCGGTGGCTAAAATATGCCTCGGATCAAATTCCAATTTTCTGGTGTAAAATAAAGTCCATTTATCATCAAAGTGGTCCTTCCATTCTTGGTGTGTTTGATAATGAGGAAGATATTGTTTGACGTTAATTCCTTGGTCATTACAAAATCTTAGGATCCGTTTGTTCTGATTGCTTATGTATTCCACTGTTTGTGTCTCGTCACCATTATCCAATGCCGACCTTAGCAATGCTACCAAATAAAATACTTCCTCTTTTGGTGTTACCACTGAGCTCCTCTCATCCCACCTACAAATATCCAAAATTTTCCATTTTCCATCAGCTCACCTTTACGAAAAATTCAATCATACGACACCTTTTTCATATGAAGTGAGTGGGCCTACCGCTCAATTCATATGAAAAATTTGTAAAGTCAGTCTTCTAAGGACGAATATAAAATTGAGTGATCCCACCTTCACATGCTATATATATTAAAATACAGTAAAATAATATTCAGTAAAAATTTCTCAAGTCTGAATCAAAGACTGGGTTATTCTACTGAAACTTATATTGTGGCACAGAGCCATAGAGGGATTGCCATATTTATGTTGTTTCAATATTTTTTGTCCTCGTGCAACACAAATCATTAAATTCTATTACATGAGCTGTAACTAAAGACGTGGCAAGGAATGTTATAAAGAAGTATAAATGGTAAATGAGTAATAAATTCAGATACATAGTACGAGGACAATTCGAAATTAATACCGAAGGAGTACTAATACTATTAGTCTAATAGGAAGGACCAGTACCTTTTTGTTTTGTTCGATCATTTAAGTACGGGGTATGCCGTGGGATCAATACTGTACTACTTGAGCGGTAAAAGGAAGGATTATCCTTTTTGCTAAAAGCGGGGGTGGGGTGAGCGTTTTTTTCACTGGTTCGGGAAAATATGCCATGTATATCACAATAATTTAAAATTTATTATGTGTATTATTTTTTTATTCTTAAATATAAAATTTTCGTTACATGTTGTGAATATTAAGAAAATAAAAATAAAAATATTTTTTTTTATTAAAATATTAATATTACTCTCTTAAGTATGATTTGTATACTATTAATTTAAGAGAATAATATTGATATTTTAATTATAAAAATATCTTAATTTTCGTAACATGTAATAAAAAATTTATATTTACGAATAAGAACTTTTTTGGATATTATAATCGGTAGGTCCACTTTGCAAGATCAGCTGACATGAAGACCTTAGACTTTGGCCATTTCCATCGTCGGATTCTTTGTTTCCTTCCGGTTAAGAATTTTACGAATAATAAAAAAAAAGGTTCATGTCGTCCTAGATCCTAGCTGGCTGCCACATCATTGGACGCATATGTTAAGGTATCGTGCTTGCATGGAAGCCGCGTTTCAAGATTTTGCCTGCCACTCATTATGAGTCTAGGCAGTGAAAGACGACGGTAACTTAGAAAATTTTAATATAATACCGGTTTTGTGGCGGGTCCCACATACCTTTCACATGAGTTGTAGTAAAGCCTACATGTATGTTATGGTGGAGCCTAATTTACAGGTAGGCTCCACTCTCATTCTAAGAAGATCGAATGACCTGTCCTATAAGGCCGGATTCATGTCAAAGTGACCCGCTCATACCATTCTTCCTTATCCAGAAAGGAATTTGCTTTACAATTACGACAGACTAAATACTACATAGTACCTTTGATTAGTACATAGTATTATATTATAAAAGGAAATCAATTATACTTACAATCAATACTTTATACTTATGATGGATGGAAACATGAAGGAAAAAAAAGAATGTGCAGTAGATTAGGAATTAAGAACTTACTTGTTTTTGTTCATGGGGTATATCAAGATCGGACCACTGCTCTTATTTCCCAAAATGCCCTTGAAAACCCCTCTATCAAAGTCTGCTATTCTTGATTTTGGTACAAAGAGATTAAGCCATGGGTGTGGAACTTCCCATAAACCCTTGGAACGAAGCTTTAACTCGGCCTTGTGAACCCGGTCCAAGAAATCAACGTAAGGTAAGTCTGTTGTAAATACTGAAACTGGAATATAATTCAGTTTTTTCAATAGGGCATCGACTACCTGTGAAAGAACAATTAATTATTAAACAAATGGTTTATGAAAAGTAAATAAAGTAATTAAATTAAAAAATATATAATCAAAGTACAGAAAAAAGGGCAGCTATAAAATAGACCCTTTTGTCAGAACGTATGAACTTTAGTTACATGCCACTCCAATTAGAAAATATATAATATAATCAGCTAGATATAATTTGGATAGATTCCAGTGGTAGAATGTTCCAATCCTTAACTAGAAAAGAAACATAACTTGTTCTTCCAAATAAGTGACAAATTTTATTAAATATTTTCGCATGTTGTTTTAATTTTCAAATACGTGACTATCAAACTATTATCTAATAAGTAGTTTTAATGTTTTACTTTAATTCCGAGGCATAAGATTTCTTAAAGGGGTATATTTACGGTAGAAAACAACTTCATGGATCTATAATTTTTTCTGGCTTTTGCTTTCCATATTCACATGCAGAGAACATAGCATTAATATTATTATTTAGTAAATTAAATATGTATGATATGCTTTATTAGTATTAAAAATTAATTACCTGATCGATAGTATCAGCATCTGATTCTCTGTAATTTTTAGTGATTTCCAAGCAGTACAAGACGCCACCATTACCATTAATGGATGAGATTTTCACTGGATTACTCGGTGAAAAGAAAGAAGATCTCCAATTGTTGATCAGACCTTCGTCAACAATTACGAAACCTTCGACGTAATCGAACTTTTGGGTCTCTGGTTTTTCATGCAATGAGATTAGATACTCTTGGTCCGCTGTAAAAGCTGAAAAATTCGAATACAACACCCGTATCCATCTCACCTGGCAATACCGAAAACAAAAATGAAAATAGACCATGTTAAGAGGCAGAAAAATGATACGCCAACAACATTGCAAAGCTTAGAACATTCTTCATCAATTCCTAACTATAAGATTCTTATTATATATTACGAAAATTTAGAAAAAATAAAAATTATGTTGTTTTTGTAACCAAAATACCAATTTTACTCTTTTAAATAATACTTGTATATTACTAATTCTATTTAAGAAATTAATATTGATATTTTGATTATAAAAACATGTTAATTTATATTTTTTTAAATTTTCGTAATATACAATGAAAATCTTATATTTTGAAATGGAGGTAGTAATAAATAATATATTAGAAAATGTAATTTTAAGTGTTTTCAATAATGTTCCCATACATAGTAATTTTATTGACAATGCAATAGAAGATGTTCTTGAAGTTTTGGGACGTCCATTTGAATGTGGTTGCAAAGTAGAAAATGACCCTATCGTCATTCTAAAGGTCTACTTGTACTAAGTCTTAAACTGATATCTTATTCTCAGTTTGAAACTCAACTTTATGATTTAATATTTTAAATTTTATTTTTAATTTTAATGTAAAATCAATTTGGACTAAACTAAACTCAAATCATACTCAATTCAAATATACACTTAGATTTAGATTATGATACACTTGCTTCTTTTTCGGGCCTCGTCATTTATACTAAGAAGATCCCGCCCAAAGTTTTAAACAAAAATAAAATAAAATAATCTAAGTAAAGCATCTAGAATTAACTTTCTGAGTCGAAAAAACAAAAACAGATTAAAAGAAAAAATTATTTGATTTATTACTGTTGGGTTTTGACCCATATTCACTGGATTATTAATTAGATACTAAGTAGGATAAAACTAGTGATTAGGTAAATTACTAATTAGGTGGATTCCTAGTTGGATACTAATTAGGTTAAGAATTAGTAATTAGGTGAATTACTAATTATGTGAACTCCTACTCCATTTAACAAAAGATTTACTACTCCTATATATATGTGCCTCGTATATGGTTTGGAGTAGTAAGGTGGGGAGAGCTAATGGTTGGAGGAATCTCCATTATATTCTTATATCTCCCTTATAATGAGAGTATGTGCTCGCCTTAACCGTGGATGTAAGTCCAATTGACCGAACCACGTAAATTGTTGTGTCTCCTTTACCGCTTGTCTTATTGATATTTGCTTGTTGGGTTAGAATTAAATTAGAAGAGAATTTATTTCCTAACAATTACCTTCTGAGGAGTTGGTTCGAGAGCGATTCTAGCCCTAGTAATGATTCCAAATTGTCCTAAACCTCCAAGGACAGCATGGAACAGTTCTGAATTATGGTCCTCAGAACATGTCATTAACTCACCTTTTCCTGCAGTTAATAATACAAAAATATCAATCAATCAACAGTGATTAGTCGAAATAAATTACAAAATTAGTGACAAAGTCAACAATGATGACGTCCAATTAAGACATTAAATGAAGGGTATATTATGAACAAAAACAAAACATCCCATGTGATAATACGCCTCACTAAATATCAAGCATAGTCTAGTTAGTTTGATGACAACAAACATCAACAAATTTAATTAGTTCTGTTAAAGGACAAGAAAAAAAATAATCACTTTCCTTTTCAACCAAAAGGGTCCCATAGTTACGGTTTAAGATCTTCTATCCCCTCGTTTCTAACTAATCCCCTGTCCTAATTATTAATTATTATCAAATGTCATACTTTCTTGTTAATATTTCACCATTTAAAATTATAAATATTTTTTAAAAATAAATAAATACTTGACAACTTATTGACAATTAACCGGAAATAAGACACAACATGGAATACTAGATCCATTCCGCATACATATTACTAGATTTTTTTCGTACATGAAATAAAAAATTAATAGCGAACTAAGAGAGAAGAATATCTTTTTGTTTTTCCTTTTGCATTTTCAGAGTTTCACTTAATATTTTAAACAACGAATCAAACATTCAACTGTTATACTATTAGTTGACTATTTTAAAAAAAAGCTGCGAATCTCTCAAACTAAATTCTTTCTCGAATTTCAAAATCAACGTATACGAAGAAAGAGAATGAGATGTAGTAAATTGTAATAAACAAATCAACCAATATCCTAGTATAAATTAATGATCATTTTCGATTTAAAAGACAATGAAGTGAAGCTCAAACGGTAAGACACTTCACTTGTAATCTACGTGAATTTGAGTCATACTGGAAAGAAATGAGGAACGGGAAAAAAGAGAAAGAAAAAAAATTAAAAAATAATAGGTTTAAAAAAAAGAAGAAAAGAAAAACGAACCTGTAACGACATCAAGTTCATAGACATTGCTAATTTGAGGACCATGATTAAAAGCTTGGCCACTAATACCGGCATTGGAGAGAGTACCACCCACTGAAAGGTACAAGTAATCCGTCCACGATTTCGGTGCGAGTCCATACTCTAATGTGGACCTCAACACATCTATCCAAAGCTCCCCACCCCATACATCCACGTACTTATACTTCTCTGAAACTCTCGGCCGCCCTACTCCAACCTTCTTTCCATCCTCACCGCTCATTTGAATAACGACTCCGTTCTTTGTGGTCGCTTGACCATTGATAGAATGTCCGTGACCTCTAGCCGACACGGTAAACCCGTGCGCCGACTCGTACGCCGCTTTGACTAGCCGCGAAACATCCACAGCCGATTCCGGGTGAAGAACAGCCCACGGCTCCGTTCTCTGTAAGCCGCCGAAATCAACAGAAGCCGTTTCGACTTCGTGTGGATCGACGCTGAGCTGTCCTTCAACTCGGAAGCGTTGAAGCTCCGTCGAGTCTAACGTTAATCCGACCGTCACTATTAACCGACATATCGCAAACGTCGTTAGAAGAAACTTTGTCGCCATAGCTATAATCTTAATCGTAGAATCTGGTCTTATGCTTGGAAATATATAGGAGGAATCGAAGAATAAGAGATATGGCGTGGGGCTAACGTAAGCCGAATAACGCTTTAAAGATTTAGTAGTACGCGAACATGCAGAGCACAGATTCTCTTCTCTCTCTCTCTCTCTCCCTAGGCTTGTAAATTAGGTTATGAACTTTGCATGATTCTGTAAGAAGAAAAAGGTCGTCCCGAGTTGTAAGAAGAAAAAGTGGACAAGATTTGTATGTATAGGATATGAGGCGCAGGTTGTGCATTTATAGGACAAAGCGCCGTGGGAGGAGAGATCCGGTTACAATATTCATTCTCACTTCTTTTAATACCGCAAAAAATAGTGGTTTTTTTTTTTCTCCCAACAACTCACAATTCGACGCGAAAGGTAAAGAATGACATTTGAAAAAGTAAAATCACCAAGAATTTTTTTTTTGACATAATTAATATTGACAAAATAAATTCATAAAAATATATAAACATTGGTGGAGCCAATTTTTTTTATTTTTTTATTTATGAAATCTTATATATTAGAGTTATACACATTTTATTCACCATTTTTGCTCTACTGATCAGTACTTCATAGTTTTTATTGTTATCAACGTGCATGACACATCAAAGAGAAG
>JAOWBF010000037.1:1528923-1545202 GCA_028566175.1 Vinca major
GTGGGGGAGCAAGGAGAGAGAGGAAGGAACGTCGAGTTGGCCGCAATTATGGACTATTTTCTCTTTTTATTAAGTAAAAGTTGAGATTCAAACTTCAGTCGGTATGTTAAATTTCCGACGTTACAATTCACGACTAATTAAATTTAGAATATTATTAGGGAATTAAAATTTAATTAATAATTAATGGTAGAATGATAAATAATTGGATAAATTTCTTATATTAACAGGGGTAAATAGTATTTAATTTGAATTTTAGTTAATTATATCTAATTTTACTTTGCCGGTGATCATTTCCCTTAAATTTATTGTCAAAATTTGATTCCCTTACGAATACAGAGCTCCCAATAGATACTGTCCCCTAAACCGAATGGATAATAGAGTTTTTCCTCCTGAATCGAAGGTCTGTTTGGTTTGGAGAGAGAGAGAGAAGTAATTATCTTCAATTTCTATTTATTTTTCTTTATATTTTCTCAGTAAATCCCTGACTCAACAGAGTATCAAATTCGAGTTGGACTCCTCTCCGATAGATAGAAGAAGTCTCTGTGGCAATTTAGCAAGTAAATATTTTATCAACTCATAGTCTAATGAAACTCCACCACAAAGTGATATTAGTGCCTCTACTACTATCTTAACTTGTACTACTGAAAGAATAATCAGAGAGAGGTCCAACGCCCTCGAACTCTAATTTTAAAGACAGACAAATTAACCTTTATTTCTAACAACCCTAAAAGGTTTAACAATTTCTATAGATTTTTTCTTTTTCTTTCGGGGGATCAATACAAAGATATTAGAAAACGAAAGGATTACAAATGTGCCGATATCAGAAACCTACAAGTGGTGTAGCCTACCACTTGGGCCAATATCAAAACTTGGAAAATCAAAGGCGACCAAACTGTCCTTCAAATTCCAAAATACCAGATAGTACGGAATTGGACGCCCTTCGTTTCAACATCTTCTCACTGTAAAAATTCACAAACGAAAACTCAATCCAATTACACAACAAATGACGTCGAGAAAATGAATCGCATCGTGTTCACAATTCATTTTGACATTTACACGTCCAAGAAATATATAATATTATGAACATAGATCACTCAAACAAGTTCAGGAGATCCATAAGGCTTGCATGTAATTACACATGGGTGCCTAACATCCCCCTCTCTTCCCCCCACTTCCCTTTCGCGCGCCCCAAATGAATAAAACCAGAGTCTAACAAACTGCTGTATGACCGGGGTATCAAGGTAATCATCTGGACTGATGCCCGGCCAGGCCATCAACTTCGGCTTGGAAAGTAGCAGCTTCAAGAGACTACATACATGGTAGCTTCAAGAACTGGAAGAATCAACAGCATACACCTGTATTTCCACTTTCACAAGACAGAAATTAATAGATATAACATAACTTCCATATCAGCATGACCACATTTCTTTGACGTGGCATATGAATAATGGATTTCTAGATTTTCATTATTCATAAAAAGTCAATCAACATCTTACTCAATCAGAGAAGGAAAGCTTCATACTTCACAAGGAAATAATAAAATATCCCCCTCCCCACTTCTTAAATATCCATATTTCTTGTAATAGATAGGTTCCTCCTCCCTCAATAAACATAAAAAAAAATTAATAATAATAATAGGAAAATATCAAACAATATAAGTAGTCCATTGTATTTTAAGAAGAAATTCCCCACACTGACCTGGCAAATCAGCCACCACGATACAGACTATTAAATGTTGCCCATCAGCAGAACCATGATAATAACATTCCAAAATAAGACTAAACAGCACTTTCAATGGGACAAGGAAAACTTACGACTTCACAAGGAAATAGGAAAATATCAAACAATATAAGTAGTCTGTTGTATTTTTAGAAGAAATTACACCATGGTAGAGTATTAAATTTATGTTGTCCCATTAGCATAACCATCCATAACATTCCAAAATACGACTTCACAGCTCACTCAAATCAGACAGAAAAATTCACACGTCACAAGCAAATAGGAAAATCTCAAACAATATAAATAGTCCATTGTATTCTTAGAAGAAATTCCCAAGTC
Organism: Vinca major; assembly: GCA_028566175.1. Classification (NCBI taxonomy): domain Eukaryota; kingdom Viridiplantae; phylum Streptophyta; class Magnoliopsida; order Gentianales; family Apocynaceae; genus Vinca; species Vinca major. The sequence goes on from JAOWBF010000037.1 coordinate 1,530,982, forward strand.
CACTGACGTGGCAAATTAGCCAGCATGATACAGACTACTAAATGTTGTGCCATCAGCAAAACCATCTATATAATATTCCAAGATAAGACTGATATCCGCTTAGGCCTCATGGAATCCAATCGCCGATTCTTAAAGATTAGCACCAGACGATAAATACAATTATGAAAGAACAAACCATCTACACTCCTACACTCCCTGCTTTCCTTTTTTTTTCTTAAAATAACCAGGGAAAGCAATAAATATAGATTTACTAAACAAACCAAATTGCAACATATGTACTCCCCCATTGCAAATGAATGTCCACTTTTCTAATCATTTTGCAGAGGAAAGTGGACATTCAATTTGGACGGAGGGAATACGTTCTATGAATTTCCAACACCATTGTACATAAGGACAAGAATAAAGTATGACTAACACTAATAAACTCCCAGGAGATTTTCCAAGAGGTAAAACAGGGTTCATAAAAAATCCTACATCAGGCATTGTCTGATGTTGTGAGATAGACTTTAAGGTCTTCAAAAAGGAATCCTAAAAACTACTAGCATAAAAGAAAAAAAGAAAAAAAAAAATCCATTTGTAAAACTAAAAAAAAAGAGAGGAGTGTTTGCTGACATATGAGAAATTAATGTCTAAAACAAGGGTCTCGAACATAATTTGTAAAAACCACAAACCATATTTTACACTCCAGAGAAAGACGAAATAAGAATTATGATAATACTGTAGCAAATAATAGAGGACAGAGGTATAGTCATGACCATATAACTCCTTATATAAAGAGGACCACTATCAAAATTAGGGGGAAAAGGTAAAAGATACCATGGCTGGAACATAAATTTATGCAGGAAAAAATACTGGAAACGAAGACCCGCACAAAATCTCGAGGACTCGGACCAAGAACCGCAAGGCCCACATCAACAGCCCGTAATTGTATCCTACCTGTGACATCAGAAAACATCCAAGTGAAATTTAGGTAACAGCTGTAAAACAAAACTGCAAAATGAACCATTAGCATAAAAGCACAAAAAGATAGGATCTATTGACTGGATTTCTATAGTTACTGGCTATTCCCTTTTATCTTCTCCGAATTTTATTTACTCTATTTATGACCCAAAGATGAACGGTCAAAACCCCATTGCAATAAATATTTCGTATGGACACCTAATTGCTTTGCAATTCTAAGTAGAAGGATATTATCAAACATGCTAACAACCCACATGAAACAAAGAAAGAATTCCATAGGCCACATCCTTGCTAACTAGAAAATATGAGTAAGAAGATAGAAAAATACTAGGAAATAGGGAGGAGAAAAAGTCTATGTTCTTGTTTCCATTAAAACAATTCTGCTGTACAAATTGTTAAAGGTAAAAGAAAAAAAAACAAAAGAAAACATGTCATTTCTTATCCATGAGGATCCCTGAATTGAAGGAAAAAAATAGGGGTCTTCACTTTCTACCTAAAATGATACAACTGTCAATTGTAATCAACGGATCCTAAATATAATTAGATCAATCTTGAACAAGACTGATGCCTATCAGGAGGATGAGAGTATACACAACACTTGCATGCACCAATTTCAAAACTGCATTGCAGGAGGCCTTCGCCATCCTGAAATGTCATGCCATATTTCTACAGCTTGCTAGAAATTGCATAATCCTTGAAATTTCAGAAAAGACTAATAGAAGGGCCCACTATCAGAAGTAACTAGATAGACGCTAATAAGAACAATATGTTCATCCGAAGCTTCATCTTATAAGGTATCCACATATTATTGGTTGTTTGGTGCAGGAATTTTAACCAGCAAGGTGAATCTGAACTGAAGCAGCTCTCTTTCATCTCAGAAATAAAATGGAAGCTGGATATGACAGGGAACAACCATGAAGCAACTAGAGCAAGAGCCGCCAAATAACGGTGAACAGTCAATTCTGATGGCCATCATGATTTTGGTGCTGCCTTCTTTGCCATGTGTCTTTCAATTAATGTGTCCACAAATGCTCGAATCTGCACAATGGGAAAGAAAATATATAGAATAAGAATAATACCACCACCACCACCAACAATAATGATAATAACAAATAATAAGAAGAAGGACCGAATATCAGTTTATAAATAATAGAAATGAAGAATATGAGGGGGAAATTAAATAGGAAGAGGAGGACCTAAAACAACCCACTTTTCAAACTGAAGAAATGAGAAAGCCAAAGTTGCAAAAGGAAAAGAAAACTTCAGATGAAAAACTCGACAACACCATAAACTGCTAGAAATGCTAGCACAGAAGTTATCCGACAAGATTCCCGAAGGAAACAAAAATTGCTTAAAGTCTAGCACAACTACATTACCCAGAATGCTATGTGATGCTAGTAAATCCAGTACAGTAGTTTCATAATAGAAATAAAGGTAGCACCTTGTTTTTGCGTTTGAAATCAAGAAATTGAAACACAGCCATTGCTTTCTCAGCATCAGTTGTCTGCTCCATGACCTGAAAGTTGATTTAATAATATAAGATTCAAAAGATAAGCAGATCTGATGAAAACTTAATATATAGTTTAACAGCAATGGTCAAACGGAAGCATCTACTTTAAACCCAAGAAGTAGCAATTTGGCTTATCTCAATAAAAAAGAACGACTAGGCAGAGAAGCAGTGTGCACCTGTTCTTATGTAAAAACTCAAGGTAAGGAGAATGAGATCAACAGAAGCAAAGATGACACTAACCTTGGTGGCAGTTTTTTTCATTATTGATTTATAACCATCTTTATCAATTTTCCTTGCTTTATACAGAGGCATGAGAAGAGAAGCAACATAGTCAACAACCGCATGTTTAATACGTTCTGGACCTCTAGTTTGATCACTCACTAACTCCTTGTGCATGGTAACATGTGAGGCCGAGCTTTCATTTGCCCTGGCTTCATGCTTCCAATTGGGTAACTTCGAGCTCGTGTTTGAATCCTCCTCGTCTATTGAATGCATTGACTGATTGAAGAAATCAGAATTAGCAGCTGCTGCCTGGCATTGCCATCTTTCAATGGCACTGTAATCTTTAATTCCTTCACTGCCTGCACTATCAACCCATGCTTTTGTGAATAGATTGCTGTCAACAGCCACACTTTCTCCAGAGTGCTCTCTGAAGTTTAACTGGCAAGCAATCTCATTTGATTGACTCTGTTGTGAACGATTATCAACTGACATTTTGGAAGTGTCAAGATTAACACCAGCAGCAGAGAAATCAACAGACCAATCCCTCACTCTGCAGTTCCTAGAATCTATCTCTGATAAGCAATCTTGTTTTCCATATGCACCACCAGACCAATTCCTTTTTACATCGGATTCATTCAGACGTGCATACTGCTCACGTCGAGCAAATTTGTGAAAAGAAGGTATCTTGGGAAGGTGCAGAGATGTGTTGCTCCTGGTACCAGAAGCATCATATGCCTGCAATTCAGCAGATACAATCGCGAATTGAATGGAGAGGAGTATTGCAAAGAGGAACAAGCAGTAAATGATTCACAGTTGAAACATCCAGCCCCACATTCCCCTCACCACACCAAACCCCCACCACCCACCCACCCACCCAAAAGAAAAGAACTACCTACTGAATATATGATTGAAACAATAAGGCAGCCGATATTTCCACAAGAAAATGTAAAAACAGGAAGCACTCGAGTATTTAAGATGTAGTCGCATTTTTTCCTTCTCTTTTACACATTCGCCAAAAACACATGCGTCTATTATGTCGATATTATAAACAAACCCCAAGAATTGAGAAAGAAAAGGAATTCGAGATTATAAACAAAAACCATCAATTTCTAGCACAACTTTGAAAATAAGCATCCAATATGATCATGTAAAGCAATTAAATAAATGAAGCTATCATTCTCATGCAATACAAAATGGTACAATGACAAACAAACCTCAGCAGCAGCAATAGCTGCAGCACGGGCTGCTTCTGCAGCAGCAAAAGCAGCTTTTTCCTCTTCAGTCATGGGAAATTCTTTACTTTCCTCTCCAATTGCATTTTGCCTTCCCTCTGAACCTTGAGAACTTGATGATCTAGCTTCAAGTTTTGAGTCGGCTCTTGATTCAAATCTGGCTGCCTTGGTAACATTTACCTTTTTCATGTTACTACTCGAAGGCAAATGGTTCTTATACGAAGGAACTTTTATACTCCCTCTGTTGTCTGCAGACATTTGATTTGTGCGCAGAGGTGGTCTTCCTGATGCTTGAAGACACTTACTCTTTGATGAATCAGCAGCAATTGGCTGCCTCAGTAACTTCAGACCTCCATTAGAAGCCTTCTCTTTACGGAATATTTCAATCCACACACTAACAAGCTGGCTCGCTATGGCACGGATATCACGGCTAGTATGTACACATACTTTTTCTTTTACAGTCTTTCCGATTCCTATATCAAAATAGTAATGAATTAGTAAATACAGTCTTTACATTTAGGATATAAAATTTCAGACAAATGATTTATATAAAACATGAATATAGAAACAAATATAAATTAAAGACAAAACAAATGAAAGAAAGATGGTGGTGCAAGAAAAGTAAAAGGGAAATGAAATTTGTAATTACCTGATAGACGGATTGCAAGCAAATCAGATGAAACACCAACAAGTAGACGCACACAATGGCGCAGAAGTTGAGTCCTATCCTTCCCCATTGAGTCCTATTTGCCATGATCAAATATAGACAACCAAATATTAGTTGCAAATAACAACTACGATATACAGATCACTGTCAAAGCAATACTGTAGAAAGTACATACCAGCATCCATGAGTTCAGTATGCTGAGCCCTTCTCTGGTTCCAGCAAAGGATTTCAAGATTTGAACAGGAAGCTTCAACAACTCTTTCACCACATGCAGCCTTCCTGCCGTAGTTTTTGTATTATAAAACATATCTTTCAGGAGGCTCTTCTTGGTCATAATATGGGTCTGATCCAAAGAGTACATAACATTCGAAAGCTTTATATCATCAAGTCTCTTAATGATCTCCCCTATTTCGCTCCTCTCAACATCCGAATGTCTCTTTGCAGCCTCCAAGACCTCTACTTCTGCAGTGTAATCAGTACCTGTAGTCAATATGTCGATAATACGCACAGCCTCCCGGAGCCCACTCATCATTGCACCACCAACAGTGTCAGGATGCTCCTTACAAGTAGCTTCACCGGCAAAAAACAAACAGTTCTTAACAGGCCTACCCAACAAATCATAGTCCTCACCGGATGATCCCACAGCCACAAAGGAGTAAGTCCCATAGCTATAAGGATCTCTACCCCAATCAGTCACCACTGATGCAACTGGATCAGGAACAGCAGTCTCCCCAAAAAGCTTACGGAGAACCACTAATGCATGATTTACATGATCAAAAGAAGTCATGCTCTGACCATCTATAGCAGCTTTACCGACAACTAATGCTATAAGAACAGGTGCCCCAACAGTTTTCTTGACATTCCAAAACATAAAGCACCAACCCCTCTGGTTTGTTTCTTCAGCAGTAGCACCAAAGTAGTCAATCGAATCATCCCAAAAGACTTCAGGAAACTCCATAACTACCTTATTAAGAACTCCAAAACCAAGCCGCTGGATTGACGAAGACTTCCAATGGGGCAAAGATGGAGAAAACTTGATAGTTTCTGATTTCAAGCACCCCAAAGGCACTGTTATCAGGACAGCATCGCCAGAAAACTCCCTGCCATTTATTGTGGAAACTTTGACTTTCTTATACTGGTCATCATTGCCTGTTTCATCTTCTGCACAATATGAAATCTCAGTAACAACATGGTTTAAGTGGATGTTAAGTCCTTCTGCCAGGGACTCGACAACAGCACTATACCCACCTTTAATCATACAATGAGCTCCACCAAACCCTCCATAGACATCATCCTGGTTCCAGTAAGGAAGAGAGACTTGTTTAAGTAATGCAGCACATCCATACTCCAAATTGGCAAAATGCCAATCCATGACCCTCCTCTCAAAAGGACTCAAGATCTCCGATTTGTAACTTTGTTCCTCAGGAACATTTTCATCTACAGAAACACCTTCACTGTTCACAAAGTTTCTTCCAGGACGAGGTTTACGGCGCATTTTCAGGGCATATTTCAAACCATCTTCAAGAGACATTCTCTCTGCATGTTCCTTCTTTTGATCAACTAACAGTAGCATGTCATCAAGGAGGCTATTATATTCTGCTTCTAATGCTTCATCCAGATCAGATGGAACTTTCTGGCCAGTTACTGTATCATAAAGAGGACAGTCACTGTTCAAGACGGTCAACTCAAGACCCAACTGGGCACAAACCAATGAAGAAGGATCGGCTCTTCTTTCGGTAGCCACATCGGCCTCAACACCAGTAATAATGCTGGCACCGAGATCCACAGGAACAGAAAGAGACGAACGATCCGTAAAAACCCGGCCCCCTATTCTACTCCTACCCTCAAGAACAGTCACGTGAAATCCTTGACGCTGCAAGTGCCTTGCTGCAGTTAAGCCAGCAGGACCAGCTCCTACTACTATGATTCTCTTTCTGGCATCAGAATCGCATTTGGCATGATTCCTGTCACCCAATGTTGTGGATTGAAGATTAGCTAAATATTTTGGATATTCTGAGGCTACAAGAGGAACTGTGATGCCAACCTGAACACCATAGAGAGGAATTGTATCTGGATTTAAAACAGGCATCCCGCCATTTTCATCCTTACAAGAAGTAATTGAACCCAAACTATCTAACTGGACCACTTCGCCAGGAACTTTGACCCCGAGAGAACCATTGGACTCATTATTGCCAGCATTTAACCTGTAAGGTTCAGTCTGAGTATTATCTTTATCAGCCTGGAGACAATCAAAACTCTCATCCAACTTGTCCCCCACCAACTGTTTTCCACCATCCACAATTTCAGGCTTTTCCTGCAAATAATTTTCAGCATTTTTAACCCTCCCAAGGATAAATGAAACTCCATCATTGGCATCAGAAAGAGGAGCCCCTGATCTTTCGACGAAGTTTTCCTCCTTCAGAAGTTTTAAGCTATGTGCACCACCATTTTCTGCCATTTCAGAAGCAACACCAAAATTTATGTAACCCTGTTTATGAGAAGTTATAGAGTCATTCATGATTAGCAAGACTCAAAAAAATTGCATCAGAAACCATTACTAAAGTTCTAATATACGAAGCTGCTAAAAGTAACAAGCTTAAAAAGAAAAGAGTCTGTCCATAAAAAAATTTAAGCCAAAAAGCAATAAAACCTAGAAAATAATTAGGATTCCAATACTTACACATTGATCAAGAAATGCATAGATGTCTCTAACTAGAGAAGCACGTTGTGATTCATCCACCAAGGGAGTATCAGACACTCCACAGTCTGAAAGAGGCAAAATGCGACTTACGTCCTTGTTCCAAAGACTCAGAATAAAATTCCTGCACCACATCAAAGAATCAAGGTCTGAATGGAGAAGTTGTAAAAGATGTCCAATTATTCTTGAGAAAAAAAAGAGTTCGAAGTAAGCCTAATGTCAAACAAAATTGGGAACAGCGTAAATGGACATCACTTTCCAGAGAGATTTCAATAATGTTTGCATGAATGACACACGCTTAGAAGCAAAAAAACATCAAAGTCATCACATGTAGCAAGTATACCATTTCTGGCCAGACAGATTTTAGTCATTAGAGATCTTCAGATTTATTCCTGAGCACGGATAATATGTCCCAGGTCAAAGGTTATACTAATCATCAAATGGAGCAATTGATCACAACATCAATAATTTTCCGATACTAAGACATTTTTCGTTCCCTGTTCAAGGTTAAGAAATTATACCAAGAACTAATAGCTGTAAATGGCAATGCACCATAGCAAGTAAATATTCCTTTTTGGGTTTGAAGAAAACAAGTTTTTGCAAGAAAGGTTGTATGCCAAGTCTTTTTACTAATTCTCCTCCCCTATAGAAAGCTGAGGATGTTTTCCTTTTACCGTCTATGTTTCTATAAGTAGGCTCCAAAATGGATGTTATTCAGAAAAGGAAAAATTAAAACGGCTCTACGCTCCAAGACAAAAGTGAATGGAGTTGTGTGGAATCATATATGAGTTTCAAAATTCAAGTTTTAACATAATGGAACAAGTAATTACTCGTTTTGGATGCCAGTTCATCAAAAAAGTATCAGCTACAAGTGACCAAGCTAACTTTTCCCCATCTTTTGTAGGGACTGGGATCGGTTAACAAATAGGCAGTAAAAAAAAAGGCAACGAGAATTTGTCTAGTCCTCTAAATCAGCAGAAAAATAAGTAATTAGATCTAGAGTGGACCGGATACTAAAAAGGAATAGCATCAAAGATGCTCACGGGAATAATCATGTCAAGGAAATCAACAGAATCAGAACAGAAAAATGAGGAAGACAAATGTAGCAAACGTGTCATTCATGCATAGGAAGAAAGTCATAAAACCAGGATACTACTCAAGAAACCACTAATAACTAAGTTAGCCTGTCGGCAATCCAACCAAGGAAAGACATGGGTGGAATGGAAAGTGTCAGAACTTTTAAAAGGACTCACAACCCATGTGTAACGCTTTCAATGGTATTTCTAGAAAAATGTCATCTCAATTCTCACAGATGAGGCTTTCCACGTGTCTTATTTTTAAAGAACTGATTTGTAGGCATCCGAGTTACCTTTGAGTGATCTAGATAATAAAACCCCTCGTGATTTTGAAACTATAAATGGTTCATAATACAAGACTTCTTGTGTGAAAACCATTGTAAATTTCCTATTATATTCTCATACAAGAATGAAATAGTTAACGAAAGTTGCGCGCTCCCCTCCCACCCTCCTACAAATTTTGGAGATTAAAAAAAAGGCATGTTGAAAATTTTAGAAGATGATATGGGCCATAGAACCAAATATTTATTCATATCGAGAAAAAAGAAGTTATATTTTATAGCACGAGAAGTATTTTAGAAGGCTTTGCTATATGCTATCCATGAAGAGCAAGTGACTATCTTTATTAAGATGCGGGACACGGAGGTAACTGTCCGACAAATGACACCTCCTAGGTGTTATTTCTCACATTAAAGATTATACAGGAGCTAATAGCTTCTCTGGTATATTGCTTAGATCTCTCGAGCACCTTGTTGGACGTCTTTGCTATTTGAAGTTTGAACTAAGTGATTTAAAAAATTATATAGAAAGGCAAGGAAGGAAGCTTGTGTTAAGACGAACAGAGTTAAAACTTCTCTTACAATTATACCCAAACCTCAGGCTAATCATATCACCAAAGCAGGGCTCAAGCAATAAATAAGCATCAGCAGTTTTTTTATTATTTTACAATTTTAAATACCTTTACTCATTTAAAAAATGATTGAAACATCTTTAATTTAGGGTACATGGCATTTTGTCCAGTTTCATAGGAGGTAAAATGCCATGCTAAGTACTTCACCTTTAGAAAACTCCCTTCTCTACGACCTACCTTTGCTTCTCAAGAGAATTCGCCATAGGGAATGCATAAATATTTATCTCAGGAAAAGTCTCTGTCGAAAAAGACTATCTATATGTAAACAAGCATCACTGCAAAAGATTGAAATAGAATATTATGTCTAGATCATCTACTTAAACCTAGTTTTAGAGACACACCTCAGACCAGAAGCAATATTTTTCCATTTTCAAACACGCGGGGGATGTTTTAGGGATATGGTTCCGGTCATCTAACATCCGATCATCCAAAATGAGAAGTTTCATAAGCTGAAACAGCCCACAGCTTTCCCATTCTAGAACGAGCCCAATTACCCTTAGCAAGCCCAATCACATGGCACATCCACTAAAGTCACAATGCAATGCTTCTTTGTGGTGGTACAAGCTCGCTCCAAAATTGAGTCTTCCTGTGTATAAGTACGGCACTAAATACTTGAACTCAAGTAGGATGTCCAGCTTCAAGGAAATATGTTTTTGCTAAGGCAACTAATACAGCTGCTTTAGGGCCAATAGTTACATTATATTTTTGTTTTAAATCATGAGTGTGTTGTATATCTGGGCATATTCATAAGCAACAATGATAAACATTACGTATGAAGATGATAAACACAACTATTCTAACAAAATATAGTATTATAAGATCATAGATACTCTCACAAAAAGTTAGATCAGTAGACACAGAACTAGTTTGTGATTTATGCGAGACAAAGTGACAAACTAGAGCCAGATGAAAACAAAATTATTTTTACTTTATAAGAGATGGCATGGGTGGAAAGTAACTTGACATAATTCCTGAAAGTCCCAAAAATAGCTATGGCAAAAGTCCCATAATCAACCAACAAAAAAAAAACAGACACACATACAGCTGCGGCCCGGGGGTAGTTGGGAGGAGGGGATTCTAACACCTTAGGATAGATTACTACGCAGTAGACCAACTATTAAAGGAAAAGGAGGGGTGGGTCCCAGTGAACAGAAAACACGTAGTTCAAAATCATATCTTTCAGTCACAATTTCAACAAGATGGATGATAAGAATAAGATATGCTACAAAACCTAGAAAACCAATGAAAAGTAAGGAATATATTTTGAAAATACAGCCATTTGAAGATATAAGTAACAACCTGCATTCTAGGTATTCATGTAGTCCACCTTTGCGCCTTAATATCTCCTTAAACTTGATTCTTTCAACTGGACCAACAGCACGAGCTTTAAGCCCAGCTGATATGGCTGCTGCTCGTCCATTTTCAGTATTTGACACAGAAGATAGGAACTTTTCTCTTGTTTTAGATAACAGGTCACTATCTCCAACCTGACGACTGAGAAGAAACTCTTGTTCCTGTATAAAGACGTCCCAATCAGCATCTCCTTCATATGCCATATCTCCATGCCTGCGTTTTTTAGCCATGCGACGCTGAACAGGTGATAACCTATTAGTATTATTCTGAGAATCAGGCAAGACTTGGGTGGCTTCTGCATAACTCTCGTTGAAGTCTTGCATGTCAGATGGAGAAGAGGCTGCCTTTGCCCCTTCATCCCCTGAGAGGCAGTCGTAACCTGAATGACATGCATCTTTGGACATGCGGTAAAAAAGGCCATTTTGGTTAGAGGTTGAACTACACTTGTGAATTATTGTTGAATCATTGAGAGTTGGAGATTCATAAATATTATCAGACTCATCACTGTGTCTTACAGACTTGCTCTGGTCGTTGACCCGGATACCAATTTCATATTTGCTAGTTTTGCCAGCTGATATTGGAGATGAACTGCCCTCTAGCACTGGAGCATATTCCTTTCGCGAAGGAATCAAAGCAATAACTGTCTCTTCGAAACGATTGCCAACATCTTTATTCAGAGGATTACAGTGATCGGAGGAAAGTTCCTTCTTCAACGCAATAGGATAAGACAGTGATTGAACCATCTCGGCATGACCAGAATCTTCCACAGACCTCTCAGAATCAAGCCCATCACGTGAATCTTCTGCAACTCTTATGTTCACTTTCAAAGTGGATGAGCCTGCAATTGGAGATGTTGATGGCTCTGTGATTCCACTTACATGCATATATGTGCAAGGAGATCTATCCTCAAGTTCCCTACTTGGTGATCCATAATCTGAATGAACCTGCGGAACTTCTTCACCAACCAAAGTACAAGTTTTCTGGTCTGTCTCTTGCTCGTGATTCGCTAAAATAGAATTTGACCTTAAATACAGACCATTACTGGGAATTCTTAATGATGCACCTTCATCGTAATGACTGTCAACCAAGACTTCTGGAGCAAAATCGTTGCCAGATTTCAAAGTTTCATAAGTAACTAGTGGACCAGAATTAAGCTCTGGCCTTGAATTTGTATCTGAAAACTTCCTTTGCAAAGTATTATCATTATTTTCACACATCACAATTGAGCTGGTGTTATCTCTATCAGATGCCTGATACACATCCCCTGAATCAGCTAGTTCATTGGGCAGCTTTAACACGGATTTAGACTTCTTAGTGGATTCAAGCAGAATATTTTTGGAAACGTCATCAGAGATTTTATTTGCCACATCAGAAGAAACTTGAGCTTCCTTTCCGGGTTTTGACCTCAAAGAACTACGTGAACTCCTAATGAAGCAAGATTGTGCCTTGCGGAAAAAGGCAGATAATGAATCTTCTAAACCATCATCTAAACACTTGAGAGAATCTTCTCCCGACCCTAAATCAAGCTCTTTCGCACGATCTGAGGAATCCCCTCCAGATCTGCGATGATCCCTCCTAATATTATCTTGCCCAAAGTCAGTGCCTATATTCTTTACTGCCGAAGTAACCCCGGGTTTCTTTGTCTTCCTTCTAGCCACCACATCTACCCCCTTATCAAGAGTGCCCTTGTAATCACCATCTACCAGTACTTTATTTGATACCTTTGTAGCCAAACCTCCATCTCCTTCCTGTTCATAAAGAGAGTGATCATACATTGCTACAACGTTGCTACCTAAATCCTTTCCAACCACCGCCGCACGGCCGCCATCCTGTTTAGGTGCCCTCGGCTTCTTCCTAAAACTTGCCAATGTGTCATTCATACCAACCAAATCCTCATCCTCAACCACCAGTTTCTCAACTCCTTTGCTGCCCTTATCTCCACTGCCATCTGAACCCGACTTATTCTTCTTAATGTTTCTTTTGCTTTTCAACTTCAAAAAATACCCAATTGGCTCATCATCACCAGAATCATAACCAACCTCAACCCTCTTTGTCCTTCTCTTCGAACCAACCTTGCTTCTCTCTTCTCCATCCATCCCCTTGAACCCTAGTGTTTCACAGCATCAACCCTAGCACCGAGTTCTCCTCAAACCCAACATGCAACCACTGAATTGGCCCTGAAAGAAACCACAAAAAAGTTAACTCCCGTTTATTAAGCATAACACTCATAACTCAATTAACAAACAATTCCATCAAAATTTTAAAGCCAAAATCAATTTGAGCTATCCCAGAAACAGCAATTCTGCCTCCAAACTTAAAATTCAGAACAATTGTATGCATCAAAACATTAAACATGCAATTCCAACCAAAAAAACAAAAACTAATTCCACCTACGTATAAATTATCACTGATTTGTCGCAAATATTTAGAACAAACAAAAAAGGAAAGGTAGGGTTTCAGAGCCACGCCCACTATAGCAACCCTAACCCCAATTTATCCTCACACCCCAACATGCAACCACTGAATTAGCCCCTAAATTGCAGAAACCACACCCAAAAAAAAAAAAAAAATTTACTCCAATCCATTAAACATACACCCTCACAACTCAATTAACAAACAATTCCATCAAAAAACTTCAAAACCAAATCAACTTGAGCTTCCCCAGAAACAGCAATTCACCGCCCCAAAACTTAAATTTCAGACAAATGTATCCATCAAAACCTAAACTAAACGTGCAGTAGCTTTAACCCAAAAAATAAAACACACACACTGATTCCACCCACTTGTAAATTTACCACTGATTTTTCATATAGATAAAGAAAAACTAGGGTTTCAGGGCCAAGCCACACCCACCGCATCAAACCAAAACCCCAATTTCTCCTCACACCCCAACATGCACCCATTGAATTAGCCCTGAATTTCAAAAACTACACAAAATTCAATTCCCATACAATAAACATACACCTCACAAGTCAAATTAACAAACAAACAATTCAATCAAAATTTCAAAGCCAAAAGCAAGTTTGAGCTGCCGTAGAGATATCAATTCAACTTTAAAAATTCAGAACCAATGTATCCATCCATCAAAACCTAAATTAAACATGCAGCAGCTTCAATAAAAAAAATTGATTCCACCTACTTATAAATTACCAAATATTTTTTCACCTAGGGTTCATGGTGGGGAAATCGAAAACCAGGAAGAAAAAAAAGTGGTAAAAGGGATCATTCATACCTGTGATGAAGTTGTAATTATGGGTTTTTGAGTTGAATGGGAGTGATTCTTTTTTCAGAAATTATGCGGGAAATTTGAGAGACAGACGGAGACCTCGGCCCGAGTACTCTGTTTTTTTCTGAATAAATTTAGTTTACATTAATCACAAATAGCCATTATCATCAAAGGAAAATCTAAAAATACAGAAAGTAAAAATTATAAAATGATTTACAAAATCACGATAACAAACCAAAGTCACACCAAAAAAAATTGGATGGTTAGAAAAAACAACTAGAAAAATTAGTCAACTAAACAAATACATAATCTTCTCCTTCAAAGCATTTTCATCGCAATCCTTGATCCACAGGGACAGGAGAATATC
>JAOWBF010000037.1:1604501-1614922 GCA_028566175.1 Vinca major
TTAATGGCTCCCCCCCCCCCCCCCCCCGCTTCTTAAGAAATTGACCTGCTGTTGTACCTAATTGTTACACTTATTTCTCCACCTGCAGATAATAAGGTAATATCTATGTTACTCTAACCTTTCGATTATACCTGTTGTATGATACGACACGACATGGATATGAGTATAACATATTTATTGGATTTGGTCAACACTGATAAGATATTATATTTTAAATATTTAAATATCTGACACCTAAATACGTGTATTGAGTCCGAGTAATATAGGGCAATATAAAAGCCTTTGCACTTTTAACCATAGCATTTTGACTCAGGTTGAGAACCTCACCTAAATAATAAAAAAACAATTGTCTTTTGATGCCTTAAAAAAGAAGGGGTTCTCTTAATCAATAAGAGTAGGGAAAACAGGATATGATGATGATGATAATGGTGTGAGATCAAGAAGAGAGACAGACCAGACAACTAACTCCAAAAGCAAAACAAAAAAAAAATGTTGTCTAAACAAATTATTAAGTTGAAGAAATTGGAAGTAACACTATTAGTAACAACAACAAATGATATTCAATTATGTTTGTTACTTAGTTGGCCATCAACCACATGATGTGCCTACTCATTTTCTTATTTATTACTACGATTATACTATCACATCCTTATACTTACATTAAGTATGGTTTGAATTTAATTTGATTTAAAATTTAAAGTGTATTTCCATTCATCTTTAAATTGAGTCTGAAAATTAAATATAAAATATAAAATTATTTAGAATCTGATTTTAATTTGAAATTGAGATCAAAATATCAATTTGAAACTCCATTCAAAACCTATATATGTAAATGCAACCCATCCTTATCACCTTCATTTTGCAATCCACATTTTCCCTCGGAGACCATGTGTAGCTATAAGAAGTATATACACTTCCTTGATGGAAACTCTCCCTCGGAGCAGGTAATACTAAAGACTGTATTTTTTTTACCTCAGAAGGGAACGCCCCCACAGAGAGTTCAAGAAAGGCAGAAAAAACCCCACGTAAGAGGCGAATATCGAACCCTCGACCTCACGATAGTGGACAATGTCAAATTTCACTAGGTTAGAACACTTCCGATATACTAAAAACTGGATTGATGACAACTTTAGCGGTGATTAATATTGGTATAAATTGTTCATTGTAGTATTTATATATGTTAAACTAAACAAGATACATTTTATATTTGAAAAAACTGTAATTAGAAGTATTATTGCCATTCTTATAGGAATTGTCACAAAAGATCTGATATATAATTGCTGGACACAGTTAATCATTGGTTCTTCTCATTAGTGGCGGAACCACATGGTATTCGTGGGGTCACGTGGGCACAACAGAAAAAAAGAAAAGAAAATTTGGTAATAAATATTTATATAGTGCTCTTTTTATAAAATAGAATAAATAAAGTGATCCAACTTATTTTTAAGATGCCTCAAAGAGTTTAAAATTTCACAAAAAATCAATAAATAATTTTCTTATTTTAATTAGATATTGCTTATGTTACTTTAATTTTGTCCTATTTTAGTTGTTTATCTAAAAATACTTTAGTTGTCCTTTTCGATAACTTGATGCCGCAATTCCCTGACCGAAGAGGCACATGATCAATCTACTGTAAATATGGAAACAAATCCATGCTCTTAGGATATGGATTATTTTGAATTTGACAATTGAAAATATCCCTCTATCATATTGGCTGGATTAAAATTATTTATTTTTCAATTGAAATAATTATTATTATTCTAGTGAAAATAGTTTAAAACTTAGTTGCCGGAATAATGAATTAATATGTAATGAAAAAAACATGCATCAATAATCTAAGATTACCGCAAATACTTAAAAAAACAAGTTTTTTCTTTTAGAATTATATGAGAAAAGCAAAAGGTCCCTAATTATACACTTTTACATGGAAACATGCAGGTCTTTTTTTTTTCCTTTCTTTTTTTAACCTACAGGAGTATTTAAGGCGATATATTCAGTTATAATATAATATAGTGTGTCTATAAGTATAAAATCTTATAAATCTGAGACATTAGTTGTTTTCAATAAAAATCTAAAACAAGTCAGATATTGAATTAGAAAAAATGGCAATATTAGTTAAACACGGATAAAAAAGTCATTAAAAAAAGAAAAAGATAAAATCTGACAACTTTGTTTAATTGGATAGGATAATCTATCGGAGACTGTAGAGAGAAAGGAGGCTAATCGAGCGGACTCGAAATGCAAAACTAAGCTAACTTTCAGGAGTGTGTTGAGGTCCGTGTTCTCTGTAAAAAAACTCTCCTCGCACACAATGACACAGTCCCTCTCTCTCTCTCTCTCTCTCTCTCTCTCTCATAACATATACTCTCCACCCTCGTTGTATCCGTGGGGGTTACCATTACAATTTCCAACAAACCAAGCAGCACAAAGCTACAGTCCTTCCAGAGTGTGGATTTGAAGAGATATAGAGAAGACGAGAAGACGTCGCCGACGTTGATGCGCCGGAACAGCGCCGAAGAGAATGGGGAAACCGAGCACAGCTTCGTGTTTTAATATCATCGCTTGCGGTAACAACGATTCCGTTGACAGAGACGATCTCCAAGCTCCTGAGGTAAAAAAAATGATGAACAATTACGTTAATGTATTAATGTATTTAATTTCCTTCCATTTTATCGGCGATTTTTCGATTCTGGACTTGTTCGCGGCTGACAATCAGATAAACGTCCGAATTTTTCGCTGTTCGTCGTCGTTTTCGTCGGCGAAGGAAATGAGGATCTTATGTATGTGCTTAGAAAGGAAAGCTATCAGTTCCTAGATTTTTCGACGTGAAGGTTGAGATGTGATGTGGAATGATTGGAAATGCATGATTAGTTTAGGCTTTGAGCTAGAACAGAAATTCAGGCCGTACTTATAGATTAATTTGTTGTAGTTTATGAAATTTAATGGCGATTGACGACGTGTTTGTTCTGAATGTTTAGGAGATTGTATATGATTACATACAGATCTGACCTTATGAGCTGAAGAAGATCAAATGTAGTGATAATTTAATAGATTTCTATTACCTGTCTTCTAGTCTCGGTACAAGTATCCTTCATCATCTTAGTTCTTACCATTTGTTTGTAGAAGCCAGGTTTTGGATGGTTCCTAGTTCTAATTTCCTGCAGTTGATATAGCAGTTGCTGTATCTGGTATAGGAAGCACGAATTAAGGCGACATCCTATTTGGACTATAGGAAACAAGAACCTCTAGGACGTATGGTGGTGCTTTTGTTTCCTCCTCTTCTTGTCTCCTTTTATAACAAGAAACCATTGTACAATATTCTTTTTTCTTACTTTGTTTTGTCCAAATGAACGTATACAGTAATAAACATTGAGTGATTTCAATGTTTGATTGATTTATTGGCTCCGGGAATAGTAGGATAAAGTGTTGAAAAATAATTTTGCAATACGCGTATAATGCTTCTGTGCAGTTCTCATCGAAGCTCAACCATTTCATGTGTCTGATTTGGATCATGTCCGAGAAAAAAAGTCACTACATTTCCTTTGCATTTTCTTAGCACCATTTGGTTTGAGGGAAATACTCACTATCACACGTTTCCTCAATGCCAGTTCAGTGAGGAGATTTTTCTTTATTGTTTCTAGTTCATTGGAATTAGGCACGGAGATTGCATTAGGTAACTGTTTGTGGTACTTCCTCCATTTTCTGAGATTCTTAAAAAGACATCAGGTCAATATTTACACTTCGAACGAGGAATTCTTTCTATCTTGCTTGGTGCAATCAGAGAGATTTCTACGTAACATAGCAGGTCAAGAAGTTCTATTATGGCCACGTTGGGTTGCACTAACGTTTCTTCCAAGGTGGAAATTCAATATTGGAACTACTGACAGCGCACGTTAAAAATGGACATTTCCGGACTGGTTGTATGATTCGGATCAAAGCACACGAGGTTGGCTCAGTTACCCCTTAGGTATTACCCCTTAGGTATATGCTGGAAATCAGGAGGTGATCCTTCTTCATGCTTAATGCTTGAACATGTGATTTGAGAATCATCTCTTGGTTGTAGATTGAGGCATAAAGGAGTTTCTGGCTAGAAGTTGGGTGATTATTTTGCTTTTTATATCTTGGATTCACTTTTATTTATGACGTCATATTGGCAGATAAATGGTAAATTTCCATTTATGGATAAAGGTGAAGGTAAAGGGGATTCCTTTTTTAATGTATCTATTGAGTGGAGGGCGGAGTGGACAAGTCATTACAACTTATTAAGGTAATGGAAGGTGCTTCTTGTGAAGTTCTCGATGGTTGAGAGCGAGGGCAGTTCCGAGCCAAAACCACTTTAAGAACCTGGTTGAGCACGATGTCCCAATGTGGTACACCAAACTTCATTGAGACTTGACAAAGGAAATGGTGATATGCGCTGCAATGTATTATCTTCTAAATGGAGGACAGATATAGTATTCTCACAAGGATATCTAATATCTGATGCTTACGTTTAAGATTGACGTAGAATTTTCATATTTGCATGGCATGCATGTCCTGTAACCAAATGGTTTGTGCAATTAAGGTTTGATAACTTGCTTATAAATTGAATGATAATTGAGAATGTTCTGAAAGTATCAGTGTATCACCTAATCGAGGGTTTTGTATTGCAGACGGGCAAGTATTTTATTCTTTCTTTCAGAATTCATAGGGATATTAAGGAAACTTTTGCATGGTTTTTCTCTGTGTCTACTCCTAGTGTAACTCACCATTCTCGTAGGGAAGACTAGACATGTTAAATATATGCACATACACATTCTTTCACTCATCTGTTGCTTGATACATTTTTAATAGGAGTTTTGGTCTTCAATAATTCAAAAATCAGATATTCTATTGACCTTTTAAGAAGCAGCAATTTAAATATTTACACCTAGATATTTGACCCTATCTTTTAGGTCCGCCTTTGGCATTTAGACTTCGCTTATGATTTTAATACTTCTTCAGGAAGTGAATTCCTTTGGAAACAATTAAGAACACCATATTTGTTTAAATGTCCAACACACAGAGTTTAATGTGTTCCCCTCCATGAAGCCAGTGCGTAATGAAAACACTTACTATCTAGGAAATTCGCAAAAAACAAGAGGCACAAGAAGTTTTAGTGGTTTCTCTTTTGAATGTTCACCGAAGACCATTAATTACTAACAATGGATCTTAGAATATCTATTTTTATGTGCAAGAAAAAATGTAAGACAAATTCATCTAACTTGTCTAATATAGATGGTAGATTTTTACTCCCTCGTTTCCTTTTCTTTTTTCTTTTCGTCCTATTTTAAATGCTCCCATTCCTTCTTATTACCTTAAACTCCTGCTAAAACCAGCAAATCCTCCTTTCTCATTCTTATGCTTTAATATTTTCTATTTTCTAAGATTAAGGGTTCAAGCGATAGGCGTGGATGGAGTTTCGGGAAGAGATCTGCGAGACATCGGGTGCTGAGCAACTCAGTTACTTCAGAAACACCACCTTCTGACAACAAGGCTAGTCCAGATTCTGCTACTGTCAGCTTCCAAACCCAGCCCAGCTCCATGGCTCCAGAAAAAACTCCTGTGGTTCACTGGACAGAAGAGAAGACCCAGTTTTCATCTCCAGTGGACGCCAAAGTTTTGGAGACTCCAGCTCCTGCACCGGAGAACTCAAACGTGGCTGATCGAGCTCTTGCACCAGACGAGTCAAACGTGCCTGAAACTCCAGCTTCTCAACCAGATAACTCGAAGATATCTGAGATTGCAGTTTCTGAACCAGATGACTCGAAGGTATCTGAGACTCCACTTCCTGCTCCAGATGTTGCTACAACCGACATTGCTACAGATGAATCAGCAATAATTATCATACAGGCTGCAATCAGGGGAGATCTCGTGAGGACCTTTTACTCTTAATGCTATACTTGTTAAAACATTAAATTTTATACCTAATCTTGTTTTATCTATGCGTCATCTCTCAGGCTCAGAAAATGCTATTGAAGCATAAGAACGTAATTAAGTTGCAAGCTGCTGTTCGCGGGCATATAGTTCGGAAACATGCTGTAGGAAGCCTTCGGTGTGTGCAAGCTATTATCAAAATGCAGGCTCTTGTTCGACAACGCCGTGCTAGTTTGCTTCTAGAAGAGATAAGGACCAAGAAGGAAGACAAGCTGGGTGAAAAGAATGGAAAAGAAAATAATGGTTCTACTGACTTGGTAATGAACATCTCATTTGGACAAGTCAGCTCATTTTTCTTTTAAAGCTGGAAATTCTTTTTGCAAGTTTTATTATAAAAACTTGCATGTATCTTCAATATAACACAGTTACGAGGTTTCCTTGGCACGTGGGATTCAAAATAATTTTTTTTTCCTATTAAGTTGTTTGAAGTGGAGTAGCTTTATCAGGGCAGGCTACAATGAGTTGGTTGTTTTGCCCACATGCATTGCACTCATTGATGGGTGAGTAACTTTTGAGATGCATATAAGTTAGCAGCCTACTATAATATACCTATTCCTTGAAGTGTCAAGGATGACATTGTGAAGCTGATTTTCGTGAATCCCCAGGACTTACAGAGCTTAGCTTTTATTAGTTTGATTTTTTTACTTATACTAGGCCATGCTTGAGGGCCCCACGTGTCCATCAGTGCCCACACAGATATAACATGCACCACAAAGAAAAGGAAGATGTGTGCTATGGAAATGGGATGAGACATGAGTGTTCTTCATCAATGGGTTTCTTAGTGCTTGTAGACATAAAGAGTTTGCCTTAAGAGCTGAATTTCCACATTTAACAATGTTTATTTTCTTTCAGGAAGAAGATAGTTCAGAGACCAAGCCACATGTCACATATACTTCACTTGAGAAACTACTAAATAATAGATTTGCTTGTCAGGTAATAATAATGATAATTTCTATTTTGTATGTATGCTTTCATTTGAAGTTCAGTTGGCCACATTCACTAATTTACTCCTCTTGTATTTCAATGCTATTCTTGATATAAGCTTCTCGAATCAAAACCAAGAACCAGTAATATCAATATCAAATGTGATCCTTCAAAATCGGACTCCGCCTGGAAATGGTTGGAAAGATGGATGGCAGTATCACCGATTAGAAATCAACAGTCGCCACAATTTGAAATTACTACAGAGCACGAGGAGGAGAAAAAGCTGGAGAAATTGGACTGCCAATTGGAAAATGAAATCTCATCCCAGGATACTTGTGAATCAAGAGATATCAAGTCAAGCATTGAGGTATCCGGAGTGCCTTCTGAAGGTGATAATGTCATATCTTATGATTTGGATAGCTTTGACCCCCAGGCATACAGACCGACTTTATCTTTGGAGAGTCACAGTACTGGGGAGGCTTCTCAGAACGCTGGCGAAGCAAGGTCAAGTGTTGATGCATTAGATTCTTTTCTTGGTGAGGCAAAAGAATTAGATGCGGTTTCTAAGACAGAGCCTGTTTTGTCGCTAGATTCGTCTGAAGTGGAGAACGAACTGCATATACATCAAGTTAAGGCGCCTGCCCCTGAAGAGCCTGAAACTGATGGAAAGAAAAATTTGCTTGGATCAAGGAAGGCAAGTAATCCTGCATATCTAGCCGCACAATCAAAATTTGAAGAGCTGACTTCATCCGCTAACTTAGCTACATCAAGATCAGTTGGTTCAGTTGGTTCATCCAGTCAAGATGATATTGATTCTTCTACTGAAGCAGTTTCACTTACAAGGGAAATTGTCCCAGCTGAAAATTATTTCGCCCATGCGACTGTCGTCGAAGTTGTTGGCTCTGAATGTGGGACTGAACTTTCTATCTCTTCTACGCTTGATTCTCCAGATAGGCCCGAGGTTGGAGCAGTTAATGATGAGAAGGAAACTAATGATCTAGAGGATGGAATTAACAATTCCAAGAGTAGTCTAGACTTAGCTGTTGATACGGAGGTTGAATCCCCAGTCATGCAGAGTGACTTATCCTTCTCTAATGCTTTTGGGCAAGAAAAGCATGACAACATCACAAGTCTCGTGTGTGAGAATGATACTTCAATAAAGTTGCTTGATTCTAATTCATCCCAGGTAGACCAGAAGCCAGACGCCATCGAGACTGGTCTGCAGATGCAGTTGGAATCCGAGACAAGCCATCAGATGAGCAAGTACTCACCTGAAGCATCTCCAAGAAGCCATGTTACTGTTCCCGAATGTCAGGAGTCACCTTCCAGTCAAGTGTCTGTGAAGACTAGGAAAAGTAGTGGTGGAAAAAGTGGATCTAACCATAAGCACAAGTCTGAATCCTCTGGCAAAAGGTACTGCGCTGATTCTAGTAAGAATTCTGGTGCAAGAAATAGTCCAGAACAGTCATCGAAGGATCAGAAAGCTGGGAAGCGACGCAGCTCTTTTGTATCATCTAAAACTGATCACAATGATCATGAACCCAGGGATAGCAGTAGTAGTAGCTCTCTCCCCAGTTATATGCAAGCTACAAAATCAGCTAGAGCGAAAGCTCTTGCAAATAGTTCCCCAAGATCAAGTCCCGATGTGCAAGATAAGGGCTTCAGCATCAAGAAACGGCACTCCCTACCTGCTGCTGCTGCTGCAAATATAAATCAGGGATCACCTCGTGTTCAGCATTCTCCTTCTCAAACGCAGCATGGTGCAAAGGGAAATGGCATCCATTCTCCTCAAGGTAAATGTTGACGGATCCGGTTTTGTTATTTTGCAAACAAGCATCTCGAAAAAACTGGTATGCATGTATTAATCAATCGCACATCACTAGACTAGTTGACCTGAAATGCTCAACGCCACTGCTATGTGGCAGTTAATTTATTTCCTGTTACAGACGGCTGTTTTTAGTTATGCAGTTAAAATAACCGTCTTGGTTCATATGTGGGTAAACTTGGTTTCTTACATTGATTTTTGACATGTTTCAGAGAGGAAGTGGAAGAGGTAATCCGAACTCACAAGGAACTCTTGCTTAAAAATGCCTCTGCAATTGGAGTTTGATTGGATTGATTGATTTGATCAATGAGCACCTTCTCTTGATTCCTAACATTTTGCTTTACAGTGCGCACGCATTGGACCGTACATGTTATTGGAGTTCTACTTTTCAGTGGCGAGAGATGTGAAGAGATAGATATATGTAAATTAACGAACTTTGTTACCTTTTTTCTTTTTCTCTGTCATCATATCCAGCGGAGGTTTTCTTCTCAAGATTTGCCTGTATGTTTTTCTCGGTTTCCTGAAGTATATTGTGTGAAGAGATTTAACTTTTGACAATAATTGCAGCTAATATATTTCTCCATATTGGTATTGCTTGTTTTCTTTTTCGATTTGATCATAAAGAAGAAAATGTTATGTTAATGCATTTGTTATCTTGCAATTTCCTATCCACCAGGGGCGAAAAAAGGTTGAATTACTTTTAGAATTTGGATAGTAAATACTAGTAAATTGGGCTGGGAGACCAAGGGACTGGACCAGCCCATATGCTAATTTTATACCCATCATACTTGTCAACTTTTTAAGCTAACTCTAGCCCAATTTGGTGTGTTACAAGCCTATCGTCCTTTTTCTTCTTGAAGACCAAAATCATGAAAGACTGCGGTCCAAATCTGAAACTTTATTTCTTTTGAAAGGTCCAAGTCGTAAACTAAAAGTATTTTTTATTTTTTATTTTTGAAAAAAAGTTAAAGTCTAACCCGTTGCAATTTGATCAAGTGCTCATTGCTATTATGTAAGCAATTATGCAATCACTTTGCTGAATCAGCCAAGGGATCATTTGATTCACCAAAGGATTGAAATAGTTGTTCGGAATAGTTCCGAAAGAATAATTATTTATAGATAATTATTTTAGTTGCTAGGTCATAGGCTCAATATCTAAGATTATATTTTTACGGTGCTAATGGAAGGCTATCAGTCCCGATTAGGGATGATAATGGGGCAGAGGGGCGGGTATCTCAATTACCAGCATCGTCCCGTCCTATTCACGTCCAGCCTTGCTCAGCCCCGCCCTACTTTTTTTTAAAAAAATATTATTAATTTTATCATAAAAATCATTAAAATAGAGACTCCAACAAGTATAATTAGTATATTTTATCCCAAATCAATTCTCATACAAGTACAAATAGTATATTAAAATGAAAATTAAACATGATTAAGTCTAATAATAATAATATTATAATAATATAATATAAATGGGGCAAAGCGGGGGCGGGGCAGGACAGACACAAATACCATGTCCGATCTACCCCGTTCGCGGAGCAGGGCGAATCTGCCCCAAAATTTGTTGAGATAGAGCGGCGGGTCAATAGGTCACAAGTCAAATTGCCGTCCCTATTCTTTTATGCATTTCCATCACAGCCTCCTCCCAATGGCATCACTTATTTCAATAAATCAACTGGAAGACCTTGTGATGGCAGGCTTTATGTTGATTTTCTTG
>JAOWBF010000037.1:1653469-1667273 GCA_028566175.1 Vinca major
ATGGTGTAGTTCTACTCTAAAAATAATTCCATAGTAGGAGTGAACGAGATTAGTCATGCAATATAAAATAAATATAAATTAGGCTAAATACCAGATTTTATAAATAAATAAAAAAATCCTTCACTATATAAGATAAATTGAAATGAATGTTTTCTCTCATTTTTATCATGCGACAATATGGTGAACTAGATCATTAGTTCTAAATGATACACTAACTACTCGCAAAAGAAAATGAACATGTTTAGACACATTCAAAACTTTTTCGATCACTATCTCTAAATGATACAACTATTAGCAAAAAAATGGAAATCTTTAAACACATTTGAAATTTTTCGTGTTAGGACCATAATTGGACAAAGCCTTTCACCAATGTGATGTGACTTCTTGCGGTGGGATAAGATAAGACCTCCCACCAATCGAGCTGTTGAGTCACCTTAATTTATATCTTTTCCAAATCTTGTCGGATCGGGAGGTAAAAACCCTATAAACGTGGATATCACTTTTTTGTGTAGAAAAATCATAACTGGACAACAAACACGAGCACACCATTGTAGCTTTACCAGGCAAACCTTTTTTTGTTTTTGACAACTATCATAAGCCTAATCATTGTAAGTACTTTGATGTCTTGATGTCTTAAGGCCTACCATAACTTCAGAACATGAATTACACTGAAAAATTCTCTATTTAAGTGAATGAAATTAGTAGATGACCCAAAGTAAGGACCCAAACTAGTCAAATTCTTAGCTGAAAACAATCAGTGACTTTAGGAATTTTGACTTTTTCCCTTTCCAAAGATCTTACACCCCTTGTCTCTCCATTTTCTTGTAATAATTCTTGAAGCAAACCATCACCCCATATAGATGACCACTTGTGATATCTTTGTCCACAATATCTAACTACTAGGAAATCCTTGAGAGGTTGTGCGAAGCCCTACTCTCATATATGAAAATATCTCATATTGAATAAAAATTAAAATTGTGACTGATATATAAAATGGATTTAAGTATCCACTATCATATCGGAATATTCTTTTCGCACAACAAAGTTGATTGCCAAGTCGATAATCATGAGTGATATAAGACAAAATTTATCTATTGCAACCCCAACCAACAATATCTAACTACTAGGAAATGCTTTGCAAGTCAAAGAAATTGACTATAAAATAGATATTATCTCTTATTTTATTTTTAAAAAAAATACGATATTTTGCATATTCACATTATAATTGATTATAAAATAATCTTAATCTTGATCTCAAAAATATAATCAATTATTAATATAGCAGTCTCTCTCTCACGAGAAATTTTATCTTAGTAGGTGGAAAAATTTAAAACTTACATTCAAACCAATAAAAATAATACATATAAAATTATAATTAACTTTTTAAAATACGTATATTATATTTATTGATTAGTTTAAACGTAACTTTTAAATTTAGTTACCCATCAAAATAAAATTTCTCCTCTCCCACTTGTCCTCAGTGTTCACTTCCAGTCTCTCCCAGATCTCAACAGTCTCCCAAGCTCACATACTTTCTTTCTCTGTAAAGTCACCATTTTATAGATTCAGTTTGCTCCAAAGGCAGAGTAAAGACTTGAAAGATGGGCTCTGTTTCTTTGAAAATTGGTGATGGAACAGCAAGATTCAAGAGGGGTTCTTTATGTTCATCAGCAGTGAATTTCTTGATGCTTGTTTCTGTAGTCACTACAAATCTTTTTGCTTTATATGCTTTCACATCTTCACCAAAAGACCATAATAATACTTCCAATTACTTACTTCATACTCACAAGAACATTTCTTTAATATCAGAACAAGTTTCTTTGATCCATAGAGAAATTGAATCTTCCAAGAAAAAATTATCCCAGATGGAGAAAGAGATTTTAGGTTATGAAAGTTTGGATCTTTCTAAACCAAACATTGCAAATGAGCTGAGGAGGTTTCTGAATCATCATCAACTTCCTTTAGGTAAAGATTCAAGAAGTGGGATCACTGAAATGGTGGCTTCTGTGGGACATTCTTGTGAGAAATCTATGGATTTGTTGAATCAGTATATGAATTATAAGGTTAATGGGGCTTGTCCTGATGATTGGAGTCTTGGACAGAAGCTGATCTTGGGTGGATGTGAGCCTTTGCCTAGGAGGAGATGCTTTGCTAAGACAATTCCTAAGGTGGGTTTACAATCTTTTCCTGTTTCACTTTGGAAAAATGTTAGTGAAAAGATTTATAGTTGGAGTGGACTTAATTGCAAGAATTTAGCTTGTTTGAATAGTAAGAAATTGAATAGGGATTGTGCTGATTGTTTTGATATAATAAATGGTTATGAGACTCAAAGATATGTTAAGGCTAGAAGCAAAAATGATTTCACTATTGATGATGTTTTAGCTATGGGAAACGTTGGTGGAATTAGGATTGGATTTGATATTGGTGGTGGTTCTGGTACTTTTTCTGCTAGAATGGCCGAAAGAAATGTTACTCTAGTCACTGCCACTTTGAATGTTGATGCACCGTTTAACGAATTCATTGCTGCAAGGGGGCTGTTTCCTTTGTACTTGAGTTTAGATCATAGGTTTCCAATTTATGATAATGTGTTTGATTTGGTTCATGCTGCTAATGGATTGGATGTTGGGGGCCGTCCAGAGAAACTGGAGTTCTTGATGTTTGATATTGATAGAGTACTTAGAGCTGGTGGATTGTTGTGGTTGGACAACTTTTTTTGCTCTTCTGATGACAAGAAAAGGGCTCTAACTCGGTTAATTGAAAGATTTGGTTACAAGAAACTAAAATGGATAGTTGGAGAGAGGATCAACGGGTCAGGAAATTCAGAAGTTTATCTCTCTGCTGTTCTTCAAAAACCAGTGAGAACATGATGGATGATTAGGAGGTAAGACTGCTGTCTCTAGCAATAGATTTCGATCATAGAAGATTTATTTAGTCTCATTCCTTGATATCCTCATGAATTCCTTTGCAACGCTGAATAAGCGAGCTATGTTATTTAATTTTTCTTTCCTACTGCAAAGCATTATCAAAGGAGAATTAGCTCTGCTATTTAGTATAGTAGATTTTTTTTTTGTTACCGGGACAACTATGGGAAGTCAAAACTCATAACTGATCATGTATCAATTCGCCATAGTGCAGTATGAACATTAGTAGTCCAATGTTGCATATGCTTCTTTACTATCAGCATCTTCCTATTGTTTGTTTGATATGCTTAGATCTGGTACATCTCATTTCCCCTTTCTCCCGAGTTCCGGGTACTGAGGAGGCCATAGCTCATTTTATTATTCTTGAAGCACTTTGTTAATGGATTTCAAGCATTCTTGCAACCTTTATCATGCCTTTGAAATATTCGAGTTCATGCTGATTGTGTTGCGAATCTTCTCATACATACTATCACGTTTGTATGTGTGATGCAAATATGTTTCTTTGGATCTGTTGTAGTAGTCAGGATTAAGGGCAAACCAAAGTTAATGAACTACCATAACATTACATAATGCTAGAAATGACCATTCCCACTGGAGCTAAGCTCAATTCATTACACACACTTCATAATAAATTCTTAACTGAAAGCTTAGATACAAGTTACCCTAAATCCACCTTCTAAAGTTGTCTAGATTCAATGGTCCCTATGATCATAAGCCAATACAACTGCAGGCTGCATCATCATCAATCAAGTAGAGGTGAACTAAGTTTCTCCATAACATCAACTGGGATGAGCCAGCAACCGATAAAGAGACGAACATTTCACTTCTAAAAGAAAGCACGGTTTTGCATGCTATGATTCATGAAAGTCTCGCTTCTGAAACAGAATTTAGAATTTGCATTCCTTCTTCACCCATTTGCTGAACTTCAGAAGGCGACAAGATTCTGATACATCGTACACACCCAACAAATTCCCTACACAATCCATTTCAAACCACAATTTTTGTCAAAATTTTGTAGGAAGAAAGGAACTCTCCCTTTGTTTTTCCATACCATTTTTAAGGAATAATCAGAACTTAAAACACATAAAAATGACCAAGCCAACAAGAGTAAAAGTAGAACTTACTCCCAAGGATCATCTCCTACGAGCAGAACATCATTTTCGTAATCCACATAGACTAGTTTCCAGCCAGAACCTTTTGAGTCGTTCAGTAGTCCCCCCAGTCCAAACATCCCTTCGATTGCGAAGCATAGTTCATCATAGTTCTTGAAACTTGAGACGTCAATTGACCTTCCAACTGCTCCGGTCTTTTGGATCTACAAGCCGATATATGTTCCATCAGCAGGGCATGTTAAAACAATTAACCAACAAATAGAGCGAAAAGATAACATGATAAAAGATATTCCCCAAAAAAATGAATATCCACTTTTCCACTCCTTTTATATAGGAACGTGGAACGTTCAATTCCGCGCAGAGGAAGTATAAATGACTAAAAAATGATAAATCCAAAATTTGCTATCTTAAGCTATCCCAGAACCAAGTGTTAAGCTACTTCCAGACAATAAATTTGCTTACCTTTGTATATGTTCGTACCCGTGGAGTGGCTTGCTGCCACGAGTTATTTGTCAAAGCTTCATCTAATTCCACATTGCTCGAGGATGCCCCACCTGAGTTGTCAACAAATTCTTGCAATGAGAAAGGCTGAGAATCCACTAAGCTTGCTGAGGTTAGCTGAGACTGAACATCCTGGCTTGAGCGGAAGTCGTTAACAAGAAAATCTGAAGGGTTCTGGAAATCAGCGTTCTTCAGTGTGCTGAATTCATCGAAAGCTGTGCTCGAAATAGAATGATCCACCACTGTGCCACTGCTGTTACTTCCGTCAAAATTCAGGCAACTATATATGTCGCTCTGGTTGGGGCTTCCATCCGACAAATCCTTCAACCCAAATGAATTAGATAACAGGTGAAAGTTAGAAAAGTCTTGCTGAGACAATGGAAGAAGGTGGCTTGTCTGGGCCAAACATTTTCCACCATTCAATTGGTTATTCCACAGTTCTTCAACGGAGGAAAGTTCGCTACCAGGTCCTCCTGTTCCTGTGAAAACAGGAAGATGATCATGCTTCCTAAGCACAGATGAAGATCCAGGAGACCTAATAAATCCGGCAACAGATTGATAGGTTGAAGGATATTGATTCCACTCATTATCCTCCGGATAGGTGGTGAACAAACCATTAACATTTGAATATTCTACTTGTGATACATCGCTCTGCTGAGACTGGAGAATATGCGTGTCCAACTGTCCGTGCATGATTCTTGGACTAGTTTGCAAAGGCAATGGATTATTATTGTTCTGGTTGGTGAATGTAATATCATGTCCAAGATTAGGTAGATTTGTGGGCTTAGTTACGGAACCATCACCAATGTAATGTCCAGGAGATGATGTGCACTGGCTTAATGGATCAGATTGTAGCATAGGTTTCGACTTGGTAACTTCAGCATTCGCTTCAGAAGGCATCTGATTCCCAAGTTTGGCCAAAGATACAGGATTTCCTGGTAGTGATTGTGATGAGCTGTTCAGATTTGAGGTATTCGCTTGGTCTAGTTGACTTGGTGAGCGATTTTCACTTCTTGAAGATGCACAATCCGGATGGATATTATCGACTTTTTGCTTAATAACTGATTGCATTACTTTCTGGGCCTCTTGTACAGGAGCAATCTTAGAATTTGTCTCAAATGTAGATGATGCATTAGGAGCTATTAACATCTTCATTAATTGTTCAGACCACATACTTGAAACCGGAGGACATAGCAGCTCTCCATTAACATTTCCTGGTACGCGAATGAAAGGTTTGTGTATCAAATTTCCCCATTCATTTTGTGCTCCTGGGAAAGAACATGGAATAATGTCGGAGCTAATTTGTAAAGACAATCAGTGAAATGATTAACATGAATGAACTTACCAAAATATGGCGACTGGAATGGGCGTTTAAGACCAGTCAGAGAAGGAAAAATAAAAAGACTTTCAGGGGTCTCGATTTCCCATGGACTAACTCTATTTTGCTTATCACCACAGCCAGGCTCATCCCACTCGACCTGTGTAAACACACCGTGAAGTTTAATCATCAAACATAATGAGAAAAAATGATAATCAAGAGTACTCGCGGTAGAAATAAATCCTATTACCTGAAGACTTCTCCATTTGGAACCAGGCCACCGCAAGGGATCCAAGTCAGTTGTACCAACAACTGTCCCCATGTATCTGCGCTTGCTCGATTCCTCTGTCTCAAACATCATTCCAAACCTCATACCAATTGAGAGTGGTGTGCCATGTACAGATTTGCGATATTTAGCCAAAGGGATGACAAATTCTGAAGGACATGCCCTGGGAAAGTATGAATTTTGGGGGAACATTTAGTCACAACTTAAAGTGGTTGCTTAATGAAAATCATAACACTGAGTGAGGAACTATAATTCAATATACCTAGGATTATAGAATATTGTAAAGGGAGTACTATTGGCGGCAGCATGAGCTGCAGCAGCAAGAACACCTATATGCATGCTATCAGCAGACAGAACAGATGATGGCAAAGCTGCTTGCTGACGGTTAGCACGCCTCACGCCGAGCAGTAGCTGTGACTTCTCATCCCTACCAGAAACAAGGAGATCTTAAGATACATGCATACAAAGAGTACGTACAGATTAGACAAGTCGAAGATGTTTATACATGACAGCTACCAAATACCAATACACTGCCTTGTGTTAATTTTACCTTATAAAGAGAACAGAATCGCCTGCTCTGAGCCGCTTAGTTCCGACAAACATGCTCCAACCAGTAGTAAGAAGGTGCCGCTTTGGCTGCCCTAGATATGAATAATAAATGAAAAGTAATCCTTAGGGAGGCATCTCAATAAGACAAACAAAGGTGATACGTAACAATGTAACCTATTGACACCCAGGTGAATACAGAACAACAGAGTTTCAAATTCAGCACGAAAAAAAGACATACAAAAGCTGACCATAAAATGGATGAAAAGAGGAGAATGTCAAAAGTCCTAAAAACAAAGGGGATACCGACCTTTCTTTGGCAATTAAAAATAAAAGAAATTATGTCGGGAGAAATAAAACTCTAGCATATTTTAATCAAATGTGCAAGGAATAGAGTTAAGAGAAACTGAAGAATGCTCACCTCGATATATATGACGAAAAGTCCAGGTGTTATCATGTAAATCACGAACAACAAGCTCTTGACTTGGAGGTTGCATTGAATAATCCTACAAAAGATTATAATTGAATACCAAAAGACACTAATTCAGCTAACAAATAATAAAAAGAACAAGAAGACGCTAAAAGATTAGAGCTGAAGTATCTGATGCATACCAACTGAGGGAAGAGTTTCTCTGCTGCCCTTCGAGGAACTGAGAAGCCACCATGAGTGCTAGTATCACTTGCAGTCAAGGTCTTGCAAAAGAATTCGGTTGGATGCTTACTAGGCTTTAATCCAAAGTCGGGCATGGGAAAAATATCCTTTTCCTGAGAGTAGATAGATTTGTTAGTCATTTAAGTTGCTAATTTGTGAAAGCGCTTAAAGCAGATTTTTCATACTCTCATTTCTTCTTCCATCAGCTGATTGTACAACAACGTGTAAAGAAAAAGACACAGTTTCTGATGAATTGAGCTTACAGTGTTAACAGGTTGCAGGCTCATTTGGGCATAAATCTCATCAGTCTCTTTATCTGCCTATTAACAGCAAAACATTCGAGGAAATAAAATTAACTAATGATCCTTTCATTTAATATGGTAGGTAATTAAGAGAAGTAATCTTCAGAGTACATACATGCATTGTAACATTGTGAACTTGACACAGAAGCTGAGAGGAGAGATTAGGATAATTCGGGATTTGCGAGGTTGCTGTTCTGTTGGTCGATGCTGCCACCTGTTCAAAGAAATTAAAGTCCATTAACTCGATAAGTAGGAGAACATAATCTATATGCATTTATAGGTATTATACAAGAACAACAAAATAGTTGCAATTAGCATTCTAGAAAAAAAAGAATCGAGCAACTAAAGGAAGAGACACTCATAATCCATATCAGGAGGGGGAAAGAATTCTGCCAAATTGATCAACATAACACAATTTCACTTGACATACCATTCTATGGCGATGACACCAGCTGTAAAATCTCAAAAGGATAAAAGAATTTCACGTTCTACATTTAGTACATACAGATCTTAGTTTGTATACTGGTTCAATGAATTCATTAGTAATCTCGCGGCAAGTATTACTATAACTCATGAGTACTTTATAATGGGAGTCACATATTTCAAGATTTATAGGCTTGTAAATTCATTATTCTAAACATCTTTCTTCAACAACTAGAAAACATGTAATCCCACATTAGTTTCAGGTACTATTTTATTTTTTTTGTTTCCAAAACAACTCAAATTTGTTGCACCTCAAACATTCAAGAAGAACTAATTTTGGTACAAAATTAACATAAGACATGTTTTTTCCCCACCTGCTCACTATGTCCTTGTGGGAAATAGTATACAAGGCTTCCCACCTGAGGCAGAGTCACCAGTGGTCCAGCACAAGCATGCCATAACTCAGAATTTATTGTTTTCTTGATTGCTGTGGGGTAAATTTCAGGATCAGAATAATGCAATTAGAACAAAATCTAAGACTAAAGATCCTGTCTTTGTAAATTCACCAATTATTTAAGGTAAATACTCCACTTGTTGTAAGAATATCTTATAAAATGGATTCATTGAATTAAAGAAAAATGACGAAATTAAGGTAACCGACCTGAATGATCCTGTATTTCTTTCATGAGTTTCATCTCTTCAAGTAGACTTTGAGCACCAGCAACCAAACCACCTGGTTTAATCTTCTCTTCAACAGCACCCATTTACTCTTCTATTCTCTTTCCTTTACTTCAACTCCAAGAACAAAAAATGGAAGAAACAATCTCCAGCAAATAACCTCTAAAAACTCCACCTCTTTCCATTCCAAGAATCAAGAAATTATAAACCCACCCGACTAGATAACATTTTTCTTCAAGAAATCAACATATTCTTGGAGAAACTGACCCCAGTTCAGAGAGAATCTAAGTAGTACTGATAAATCTAAGGTGGGGCTTCTTCTTCTCTTTCTCTCCTCTTTATCAATAACCCATCACAGCAAAAAAAAAAGGGCAAAAAAAAAACAAGAAATCAAAGCACGCGAACCAAAGCTTGAGTGGTCGAAATTATCAAGTGTTTTTCTTGCTTTCCCTTTGTATTTTTTTGATCTTTTCTTAAAAAGAAACCGACCTTTCGATGAAAGTGGGTCATCATTCCCTTCCTTTCACTTTTTTCCTTTCCCTTTTATTGTTCTTTCTTTCTCATTCAACAAATATTCACAAATCCAAACAAAAAAAAGCTCCAACTTTCTTCCTTAAAACCAAAAACCCATTTAATTTCTGCCCTCAAATCACTCAGATTTATTTATTTATTTATTTTAAAATCTCTCTTTTTTGGTGCTGTGGGTCTTGGGTGACTAAAACAGTATGTATTTGCATGCTCTGTTACCCAGTGTACAAAGGTAGACCCTTTCTTCTGTATATGGTTGATTCCTTTGCAGCTTTACCAATCTCTGATCAATGAACTTATTAGCTAGTACTAGTACTACTAGTTCTTTAAATTTAGAAAGAAAGAGAAAAAAATAAAAGTAGTGCTGTGCTGAATAACATTTAAAAATGGGTAAGTTGCAGAGGAAGGCTATACCCACACGAAATCAAGGAGTCAGTAATATTAAAATAAAGAGGAAAAAGAAATTTTTAGCACCGTTTCATACGTAGTAGACATATCCTGGTTCTATTCTTGTACACAAAAGGCAATACCTACGCCCCAGGGCCCTCACCGCTTTGATTCGACAGATATCGTGGAGGATGTAAATTAAGGTGACCCAGCGGTTCGATTGGTGGAAAGTCTTGTCTTAGCCCACCGCAAGAAGCCACTCTCACATTGAAGGGTTGAAACTTACACACTGCGGCTGCCAAGATCCTGGTTCTATTCTATATCACTACAAAAGAATTTCTTGGTATTTTCATTTTCTTTGCGGTTTTTTAAGTTAAAAGAAATGGAGGGATGCTAAGGCTTTTTTTTCCAGGTAGGTTTGATTATTTACGACTAATGCAAGATTATTTGAATGTCGACTTCTTTACGAGAATTCACAACACAAATTGGTTTCCGTTTTAATATAAGTTTTAATACATTCGACATAATTTTAAGATTTGAATAACTATTTTTTTTAACTGTTCTCAAAAGTATTTTCTTTATATGCGAAGTTCAAATTCAATATCAACATCAATTGGTGGAGTGTGTGAGGGCTCATTTTCTCTTAAAAAAATAATTA
The DNA here is from genome assembly GCA_028566175.1 of Vinca major. Taxonomy (NCBI): domain Eukaryota; kingdom Viridiplantae; phylum Streptophyta; class Magnoliopsida; order Gentianales; family Apocynaceae; genus Vinca; species Vinca major. Next base: position 1,663,782 of record JAOWBF010000037.1, read on the forward strand.
GAATTTGAACTGCGATCATATCATTATTTGTATAGAGTTATTAATATTGGGAGGGTCATCCACTTCTAAAGCCTCAGCAGTACTCCGTCTAAATTAGTGAAGCATGTTAAATTTGCACACTGGATGGGCAACAAAAAACTCAAATTCAATACTTTAATTAAGGAATGTTTAACCCCCTTCTCACTTACAAAACTTATATTGGTATATAAATAATTTACCCTTCTAATATAAAATAAGTATTTACTTTGTACATGTAGAGTGTGATTGAATTGAATTTGATTTTGATTTTTTGGTCTCAGACTCAAATCTAAATCAGATTTTATATAATTTCAGATTTCATTCTATACTCAATCTAAAAATGATTTCAGTCTGAATTTTAATTTCAAAACAAACTAAATCAAATTAAATCTGCTGTAGAATAAATTTAAATAAAACATTTAAATTTTTTAAAAGAGAATACATATTATTTTTTAACGATTATTATTTATTTTGTAATTGCGAACCACTATGGTGATTTGTCAAACCGAGACGGACGACTAGAAATAGAGAAGCTGAGAAGTAAAGGAAGAAGAAGACAAAAGTGAGGCGCATTTTAGTACATGGATTACGAGGAAAATGGGTTCTCGGTTTGCAAAGTACTTAAGACTTGGGGGTTTTCGCGAATCAAGATTAAGTTAGGAAGACTTCTTTTTGCCTTTTGGGATAATTATTCAAAGCAAAATTTCTGCGTGGGATCGCTCTACTTTTTCTTGGGGCTTTACTTTTTCACTGAGCTTTCGCTTCTGATATTTGACTCTTCGGGCACGCGTGCGGTTCACGACAAATTAATGTTCGGCGCACTTTAGTCTCCTCCTGCCACTTGTCTTGACCTATTACTGTTCAATACTTTGAGATGAATGAAAATCGTCGGAATTCTGTGTACTTATTTCTTATATTCAATTAATAAAAAATTATTATATGATATTTTTTAATTATATATATACATAATAAATTATAATTTATTGAATAAAAAAATAATACACAAATAAGTACAGACGATTATTTCAGACCTTCCCCAGTCGAAAACCTCTATTGATAGACCTTTTTTTTTTTTTTGATGAATACCTCTATTTATAGACTACATTACTTATATTTTTTTTCCGCAAGGAAATCCAATTAAAAAGTTTTAAAAAAAATTCCAATGAAAGAAACTATCAAATAGAGAAAATACACTCTCTTTCATAGAGATGTCTTGTGTATACTTTAATATATACTTCCACCATTCATATTTAATTGTTGTTTAGGAAATATATGCATCCAAATAAATTGTTATTTACATGTCTTTTATTAGGTGGCGACAATTTATTCAAATTATACACTCAACATATCTTTTATTTAAAAAGTGAAAGAGAGAGAGGAAAAGATATTATTGAAATTATAATAGAAATATTACTGTTTATTTGAGTTTTTTAATTTGTTCAAAATGTTTTAAATGTTCTACATTGAGAAATGAAGAGAGTATTACGAAAGAGAAATAGAAAGAAAATTTGTAAATTTAAATAAAAAATTAGAATATTACGTGTATTTTTTTAAAAATATATGTAAATGTTAAAAATATTCTATTATGAAATATAAGGAGTGCCTCTTATTCAATTTTTTCTTTTTACATAAAGCCGGAGCTATCATTATTATCTGTCTGAGTTAGACATTTCCCAGAAGCTGAAGTAAAATAATAATTTTGTATGTCATATTGACATTAGTCAAAGGAATGTGAACGGTGAACCCCTCCCACATTCTTAAGGGGTTAAAGGGGAGATTCGCAAGGGTAGCTCAGTTGGTTCGAGAGTAGTAGATTGTGTAGGAGGATACAAGTTCGAATTTTAACAGTCGCAGTGTGGAAGTTTCAACCCTTCAATGTGGGGGGTGACTTCTTGCGGTGGGCTAAGACAAGACCTCCCACCAATCAGGCTGCTGGATCACCTTAGTTTATATCATCCACAATTCCTGCCGGATCAGGGGGTGGGGGCCCTATAGGTGTGGGTATCGCCTTGTTGTGTAGAAGGGGTCAAGGGGGAGGGATAAATGTAAACCAGTCCTACATGGGTTAAGTTTGAAATATTTAATTTGTATTGTATATATAAATTGAGTCCAAGTCTTATTATTATTTTGTAATATTCATTTTTCATAATGAATTCGTACGGTTGTCAAGTAAATTGTCGTGAATGATGACAGACTAATGAATCGTACTTCAAATCCACATAACTGAGAATAATTTAATGTTTCATTTATTAGATTTATTTTATTTAGATATAAAGCAAATTAATCGAATGAATATCGATAATATGACACTGATGAATCAAAAAGAATAAAAAAACGTAATTGAATTAATAATAGTTCTGGATAGTTCCAAAGACAACCTAGGCCGGATGTCTGTACTTGGCCAATGATCAAAAAATTGGTCAAGGTTTAGGATGAAATATTTTTGTTTTGATGGTAACGTATGCCAACGAATTATCTACTTGTAGAGGCAAATATTCCTAGATATGACTAATGAATAAAAGGAGGCAACATTTTGACATGTTTTCTGGAGACGTTACTAATTAGCTATATACTGTCATTTTCTCTCCTTCCCTTATAGTAAGATGCATAAGGTAATGTTTTTTTTATTGATTTTTCACGCATGGAATATAGGAAAGAAACAAATAAAATGGCATCTTATAAGGTTCCATGAAGGAGATATTGCATCTAACTACATTGGCTACAAGTGATCCTAATTTATAAATAAAACTTTACGTGTTAATATAAACTTAATTGCATCTGGATAACTCATGTACAAATAAAGAATAATCAACAATATTAACTGGGTTAGTCTAGAGATAATAAAAAAGGAACAACGTTATAATATCTTTGTATAGTTAATAATCTAATAGTTAAGTAGCTAATTCGCAATTTAAGATATCCATCGTCAAATAGTATACTATTTTTTGTTTTTAAAAATAAAGCAACGAAGACTTGTGTTAACAATATGATATGCTTCGTAAACAAAGTATTAAATGAAACTAATAAACCACTTTACCAAAAAAATGGAACTTAAAAACTATTCAAAGAGGTACAAATGTACAATAATAATTAAGTTAACTTGGGTTATCCAACTGTATTGCATTTGTTGAATTTTCGGAGGAATAATTCCTCTTAATAAGTGTGATACCCATCTCACATGAGATAAGTAAGGAAAATGAAATGTTATATAACATAGGTCTAAATATTCACTATTATCTTGAATATCCATTTTAGTATAGCAAGTTTTATTGCCAAATAAATAGTTGTGGGTGTTGTCAGGTTTATGTATTGCCCTCTCGGGGCGTGACAATAAGGTGTTAAGAGTACGTTTGGTATGCTGGAATGAAATGACTATTCCAACTTCTATTTTCATTCCAATGTTTGATTTGACCAATTTAAGTTGGAAAGATCATTCCACGGGAATGACAATTCCAAGATCAAGTGGGAAAAGAC
>JAOWBF010000037.1:1689191-1699408 GCA_028566175.1 Vinca major
CACTATAATGATCGCTTTTCACTAATTTTAATTCCTAAAATACTCTTCAACCCCCATCCATCCCAATTTTGATTAATCACAATGAATAATTGGCGTTTCGTAAATACGAAAAAACCGTACGTTCAATACTATAACCGGACGGTTGCCAATAGTACTAATATTTGTTTTATGTTATTTCTTTTTGGGTTTGATTTAAATGACTGATGTTTTGGAGCTTTCCAACATCTTGCCTTTTAAGTGACACCCAATTGCAAATAATAATTTTTCACCCCTAAAGTTCCCACCAAACTTCTCCACTATTCCACCACCACCACCACCTCCTCCTCCGCCACCGCATTACTTTCTCTCTCTAATACTCAAAATCTCAGCTAGATCTTACACATTCAGTCAGAGATACTCAATTAGAAGAAGTTGCTTTAGTCTGTTAACATCTCTCTCCGAAGAGCTGCATTTACAGTGGTAAGTAAACTGGAATTGTTTGTGATTTACTATGAATTATGAGATTTTCCGTTACTCTTAGTTTTCTGAGCTGATTACGTCATTGACTTATTAATGCCGGTTTGTTTCCATATTCAATGGCGGTGCTTCTGAAATCCTTAATTTTTACTCTCATTTTGCATATGTTCTTCACTGTTCTTCTCCTCCTATCACTTTTTTTTTTTTTTTTTTTTTTTTCAGTTTTGGATTTCTGATTCTCGACAGATTTTGGTAAAGGTTTTTAGACTCTTTTTTTTTTCTTTCAAAATTGCCTCTGGTTAATTTTGAAGTCTTGTTAATCACTGTGACTAAGCCTTCAGTATTTCGATTCATCGATTTTTTAACTGTTCGATTGCAATTATTTTATGTTTCTCGCTTCGATTTCAATCTAATTTGGAACTTTTAAAATTCACTACAGATTTTTATGTAATGCGGTTTTTTTTTGTTGGACAAAGCTGAAGGAATTTTCACAAAATTTTGGTAAAGTTGATGATGAGTGATGCAAGTTCATTGATCTTTATTTCTCAAGGAAGAGAGAGATTTTTTTCAGAATCTAAACTCAAAGTTCAGATGAGATGAGATATGATGTTGTATTGAATTTGATGCCTTTTATTTTTTATTTTTTTATGAGATTAGACCGTCTGTTATTTGTGAAATAAGATTACAGAAAAAGTAATATTTTCGTCCTGGAAATGCAATGATTGAGGAAAATAATAGAATTTACGAAACAAACTTACATTGCATGTAACTGTAATTTACTTTATTTAACAAATAGTACAATCTCTTTAGATATGTATTTTGGAGCATATGAATGTCATATTCATGGTATTCTTCTTATTTCTGGTGGTCCGTCCTTGTCTGTATCCCACCTTTGATAGATTTTTTTTTGGGGCTAAGTTGATATATTTTTTTAATTGACTGGCTAGTTGTATGCCTCAAATATTTGTCCGTACTGTTATCATCAATTTTGCCTTACTTAAGTCATAATGTCCACTAAATATGAAGTGTTTGATTCTCTGGTTTACCTTCTTCAGACCCACTTTTTAGAGTTAGTGTGATGGACCGAAGGAGTTGGCCTTGGAAGAAGAAATCTTCTGATAAGGCTGCTGAGAAAGCTGCTGCTGTCTCTGTATCAGACTCTGCCTCTGCTCCGGCGGATTCAGCTGGAATCTCAGAAGAACAGGTTTTCTTTGTCGCATCAAATTAAATGATTATTGCAGTCAAGAAAAAAGAAATTGCTTCGTCTTAATATTGCAAGAAAAGCAGAATCTTTTCTTTTGCAAATCCTGATTTTCTTTCTTTCGTCCAGTGGATGTTGGTTATGGATTGCTAAGTTCTAATCAAAACTTTACTATGTTTCTCCTTAATTTGTAGTAATATTGCCTGATTGATGAATATGTATACAGTTCTTTTGCTCGTTTTATTTCTATATCTGGCTTACCCAAACTAAAGCCGCGAGATTGATTTTACATTTGGCAAACTGACCAATCTATATGTTGTTTGTGAAATAAGCCTGCTTCAAGCATAAAAAATTGCTATGAGAGGAAACATTATTCATTGCTAAGTATTTCTCCTTTGCTCCCAATTTGAATGTCCAATTTTCTATTCAAAATGAATAAAAAACCGGACATTCAAGCTGGGACGAAAGGAGTATCTATTTGATTTTTCCTTCTGCAGCCTCCAAATTCATTAACCCTTGGCTCCTCTACCACAGAAATAGAAGGGAACATTTGGATATAAAAATGTCAGAATTTCACTAAAAGAAAATACCTTACTCGCAAATATTTCATTCTTTATTTGCAGAGAAAGAAAGATGACCATAAAAAACCAAAGTATGTACAAATTTCTGTCGACACATATTCCCATCTAACTGGTTTGGAGGATCAAGTCAAGTCTTATGAGGAACAAGTAAAAACATTAGACGAGGAAATGAAAGATTTGAATGACAAGCTGTCAGAAGCCAATTCAGAGATGACAAACAAAGAAAACCTTGTCAAGCAACACGCTAAAGTTGCTGAGGAAGCTGTGTCAGGTTTGCTTTTTATCCTTTCTAGCAGATTGAAGAAAATGATGCATATGCACTTTATTCGTTGGTATTTTATAGCTTGAAGTTAACACGTGAAATGCAAAATCTGTTTGAACAGGTTGGGAAAAGGCAGAGTCAGAAGCTGCTGCACTGAAAAATCATCTAGAATCTGTCACACTGTTAAAACTAACAGCTGAAGATCGGTCATCACATTTAGATGGGGCTCTCAAGGAATGCATGCGTCAGATAAGAAACTTGAAGGAAGAACATGAACAGAAACTGCAGGAAGTTGTTGCTAACAAGGCAAAACAGCTTGAAAAGGTTAAGCTCGAGCTTGAAACAAAGATTTCCAACTTAGATCAAGAATTACTCAGGTCAGCTTCTGACAATGCTGCACTTTCAAGGTCTTTGCAAGAGCGTTCCAATATGCTAATCAATATAAATGAGGAAAAATCAGAAGCTGAGGCAGAAATAGAACTCCTAAAGAGCAATATTGAATCATGCCAAAAGGAAATAAATTCAATGAAGTATGAACTTCATATTGTCACAAAGGAGCTGGAAATTCGTAATGAGGAAAAGAACATGAGTGTACGATCCGCAGAAGTGGCAAACAAGCAACATTTGGAAGGAGTAAAGAAGATTGCTAAGCTGGAAGCAGAATGCCAAAGATTACGTGGTCTTGTTAGAAAGAAGTTGCCGGGTCCTGCTGCTTTGGCTCAGATGAAGCTTGAAGTTGAAAGCTTAGGTTGGGATCAAGGGGAAACTAGACTAAGGAGGTCTCTAGTAAAGCCTTCCTCTCCTCACCTGCCTCCGCTTTCAGAGTTTTCAATGGACAGTGTACAGAAGTACCAGAAGGAGAATGAGTTGCTCACAGAACGGTTACTGGCAATGGAGGAAGAGACAAAGATGCTAAAAGAAGCTGTGGCAAAGCGTAATAGTGAACTGCAAGCCTCTAGGAGTATTTGTGCCAAGACAGCTAGTAAGCTTCAAAATCTCGAAGTTCACATTCAAAGCAACGGAGACCATAGAAGTCATCTAAGATCCAACAATAGGGTACCTGTTGAAGGTTCTTTCAGTCAAAATGTAAGAAGTCCACCAAGCTTGACCTCCATGTCTGAAGATGTAAATGATGATGATGTAAGTTGCGCCAGCTCTTGGGCCACATCATTGGTCTCTGAGCTCTCTCATTTCAAGAAGGAAAAGAACATTGACAGTCCTCGAAATTCTGAAAGTGCAAACCACTTGGAGCTTATGGATGATTTTCTAGAAATGGAGAAATTAGCAAATCTATCAAATGATTCAAATGGAGTAGGTTCTGATAATTCAAACAATGGAAGATCTGACATAGTGAACAATGATACTTCTGTAAAGGTCACCAATGCAGCAGATTCTCAGTCCAAGGAGCATCAGGATTCTGACTCGTTAAAAAGTCACGTCTCTTCCAGAATAGAAATACCAGGACCAAATACTGAACCTGATGCAGCACCTCTCCTGAAGCTTCGATCAAGGCTTTCTAAGATTCTGGAATCATTGTCTAAGGATAGTGACATACAAAAAGCTTTGGAGGATCTAAGACATCTTGTGCAGGAATCATATGATAATATGCAGCATCAATCAGCGAGTTGTGTCGTTGAGGCTACTCACTCTCTTGATACTGGTTCTGATTGGAAAAATGATGCTGAAAGAATTGCAGAAAATAAACTTTGTGCTGATGCTTTGGTTTCTATCAACAAAGAACAAGAAGCCTCTATTTCCCAAATTCATGACTTTGTCATGGTTTTGGGAAGAGAAGCCAAGTCTGTGCAGCTGACATCTTTGGACTGTGAGTGTCTTAGTCAATTGCTGGAAGAATTCTCTGCAACATATAATGAGGTTATCAACAGTAAAACTACTGTGGTTCGATTTGTGTCTGACCTTTCTAAGGTGTTAGGCAAAGCCAGTGAGCTCCATTTTAATGTTTTGGGGTACAAAGTTCCTGAAGCAGAAACTAACAACTCTGACTGCATAGACAAAGTCGCTTTACCAGAAAATAAGGGCCTTCAGGAGTTAGGAGATAGGTTTTCAAATAATTGCACAGAGTTTTCTGATTTGAATTCTGACCCTGATATTCCCCATGAAGGGAATCTTGTCCCTACTTCTGAATTACCAGCCAGCTCATGGAAATGCTCATTGGAGGAGTTTGAACAACTGAAGCTAGAGAAAGATAACATGCTAACTGATCTAGCCAGATGTAATGAGAGCCTGGAGAGCACCAAGACACAGTTGCACGAAACAGAACAACAATTGGCAGAAGTTAAGTCACAACTGACATCTGCTCAAAAGTCGAACAGTTTGGCTGACACTCAGCTCAAGTGTATGGCTGAGTCATATAATGCACTTGAAGCACGAGCAGAAGAGCTGCAAACTGAAGTAAACCTTCTGCGGGCAAAGATAGATAGTCTGGATAATGAACTTCAAGAGGAAAGAAGAAATCACCAGGATGCTTCATCTAAATGCAAGGATCTTGAAGAGCAATTACAAAGGTTCAAAATAAGCATTTTCTCATGCAAGTTGCTGAATTACTTGCTGCTCAATTCATTTGCTAACTTGCTTTCCATAGTTCAGTCGGAGATAATGTCATTTGAAGTCCAAAAGCAAATTTCTTACACTTTCCCTCCCTTCTCTTACATTAATATTTAAAATAAAGATCTCTTATTAATGGTACCATATGAAGTTGAACTTTATATGTAATTCATCTCATATTGATTTGTTTCCTTAGATTTCCCAATTTCCATATTCTGAGTTCTGACCAGTTTTCGTGCTGTCCTTATTATCTGTCTATATGTCCTTTTGGGAAATGGAAGTTTAGTAAGGGAGATTAATCTCACTATTTATTACTTGAAGATTTTTTGGCTAGCCAGACGACTTCTTTTCATGATTTCCTTCGAGGACCTTTGATTAGTAAGCAATTAATTCCGGAATCGATTTTAAGTAGTACATTATTTACAACCCCCCTCCCTATTCCTGCTTTTGATGTGTAATTAGAATTTGAGTTCATAAGAGATTGAGGAAAAACAAATTTAGCTAAGATTCTTATGCCGCGCTTTTGAATGTCAATATGGCATGATCAATGGTCTTTTGATTTCTATCTCATGTAGGTTTTAATTTTTTTTGTCTCTTCACATTTACTCAGGATTGAAAGCTGTCCAGATGCCAAAGTGGATGCCAAGAATAGCCAGGTGAGATGAGCAAATCATTTGTTATGATCCTGCTAATGATTCAGACTGTATTTCTGAAATAGATTGCCGTAAAATCTTTGATTGCTTTCTAAGCTCCCTATAACCAATTTGGTCGTGTTAACTTAATTATTTATTCTATTCTGGGTGATTCTGGCTATAATACATGACTTGTTATTCAAACCATACGTTTTTTCTTCATTGATCTAAGAGATGTCCTTATCTTTATTTTGACTGGGTATTATGTTTTTCTAGCTTTTCAAAGATGCTGATTGGCGAGAAAGTATGTTGACTGATGAATCTTAAAAATCACTTTCAAGACTATAGTTCTGAAAGTAAAAAGCTTAAATATACCCTGATGAATTTGTTAGGATGACTGAGCAAATCAAAATGAAATTCATGGCGCATCTGCTAGCAACCTCATAACATTTCAATAATTTGTATCTAGAACTATTTCCTTTGCTCAATCTGGTAATATGCTTTGCTCATTTGTTGCAACTTCCTTAAACTATTCGCTCATGAAAGGTGTTAGCTTGCAACATTCCAAAAAATTTCAACTTTTCTACGTGCTTTTGGGGTAGCAGCATTATGCGTTTCTTGAAAGCTGCAAAAATAAAATTGAATGGTGAATGTAAAAAATCTGGAAGCCCGACTCTTTATTTTTCTCCAAATAGTTTTATATTTACATTACCGCCTTTGGACATAAAATGATTTTGAGTTTTGTATCATTGAAGGAGAGAGAGCTGACAGCTGCAGCAGAGAAGTTGGCTGAATGTCAGGAAACAATTTTCCTTCTTGGCAAGCATTTGAATGCCTTGCGTCCTCATACAGAGTTGATTGGTTCTCCACAGAGTGAGAGGAATCATAAGGTCGAGAGCTTAAATGAGGAAACAAGTATAAGTGGAGACATTGATCCGGAGTCCGATACAGCTTCTTCTTTGAATTTGCAACGAGCAGGATGCGAATCTCCACTTGGTCTGTACAACGCCCAATATAGTCCTGACTCTGAAGGAAACAATCCGTTGAGATCACCCACTGCTTCAAAGCCACCAAAACACCGGTCTACTGAGTCCGCATCTTCTACGTCTTCTACACCAACACCAGAGAAACATTCTCGCGGATTTAGCAGATTCTTTTCCTCAAAATCATCAAAGAATGGTAACTAGCACTTGCATCTCATAGGCTTCCTATGGTTGATCGGCTTTCCAATAAAATCCTCCATTAAATTTGTGTAGATAGCAACCGAAATCAATCTCATTTCTCTTATTTATAATCTACTTTGCCATAATCTTTAGAAGTTTGTCCTTGGGTGGTTTTTCCAATTGTCCAAAAGTTCATAAAATGCGGTTTGCAGAAGCTTGAGATTGTAGCAAGCCCCATTGTACTGGGAAAATGTTTCCCATTTTGGCTATAGAAAGGCATACACCGATTGCGGACTGGTTCAGCAATTCGTGTTGTTTAAACCTCAGTTGGAGGCCACCCATGTTGTGAAGTTATTTGAACATTGTCCAGTCTCTGGATGATGCTTTGTGATTACTTTTGTATGCCATGGTTGTATATGATCTTTTTATACCCTTACTTTTCCTTCTAAATAGTGCGACTATATTGGCATAGTTTTATATATATATATATATAAGCAGAATCCTCTATTGGCACATTGGCTTCTTCATATTCAGACCACATCCCTTCCCCCTCCCCCTCCCCAAGGTTGAATATGACTGATGGATTCTTCCTTTTTAAGAATATGGGGATCTCCTGAACTAACCATGAACGTGAAATATAAGTCAGATATTTTATTTCTAAACTATTACTTCAGTCAGTTAAATATTTTACTGTTAAAACCATTACAATATGATTGATGTATTCCGGTTCTGGTTAGCCATTGTTGCAATAATATTACCTTTCTAGACAAACCATTTTTTTTGGGTTCACCCACTCTGTGTCCACCACGTGATGACTAATCTAGATTCGGCTTGCCGTAGCGTAATTGCTAACGGGAAGAGCCTGACCCATACTATTCTTTGTAAAAAGAATCATACCACGACGGGAAGTTATCACAAAAGTTGTTCTCCAAGAGAATCGAACACTCGTCAACGGTGAGATATATAACAGCTCCAACAAACAGCACAGAGTTCGATTAACAAACCTTTTCTTTTGATTCCCTTCCAGAAGTTATAAACCTACTCACCAATGGAAAGTGGCCAACATTGAGATAGGGCCTCTATTTTAAATGCTCAACTTTTTGTAAGAGTAAATGACATGACATTTTCTCAAAATAATAATAATAAGACGACATAAATTTCAACAAGAAATGGACTCTTTGGCTACTATCACTTAATTGCCATCTACAACTTTTATTTTACTTTTGCCATTAAGAATGAAGCATTCTCCGCATTTCAAGGGCTTTCTCTACAAAATATTTTCCTCTTATGGCGTTGCAGTAAATAATTTTCCTTCCCAAATCAATATGGACCAGAGAAACCTTCTTTGCAGAGTAATAAGCCCATGTGAGAACTGGCCCATATGTCCCCCGTACCTATTTATTTTGTGTGACGGTGCAACATAAACCATATATAAGATAAATCATGCTTATTCCAATAATGTTATTATACGTGAAACAGCGTGATTAGTCTAAATTCATAAATTCGTTTTGAATAAATAAATTATTAACTAGAAGTTATATTAGAATATTCAAAATTGATAAACTATAGTATAAACAATACTATAATTATGAATGTTATAGAAATTGTATAAGAAATATAAGAGAAGATCCATTGTGAACTTTAGCAAAGAACTGACAGTGAGTCCTTTTGCAATATATCCATTCAAATTTCATTTTTTGTTTGTTGAGTTTTATGCAGGGGATGGAAGGAGTGAATGGAACTCAAATTTATAGGTTGATAAGATTTAAATTTAACTAACTGAATTATCACGCTCACACTTTGGTTCTATATTTTCTATGATAAATAATTAACAAATAAACAAATTTTTTTTAATAATATTAGAATAATTGACTTAATACTTAACTATAGATTCTAAATTCACTATGATCTGATAATAATTTTTTAAATAATAAAAAAATTAAAATTATCTCAAATATCATAAAAAATTATTTATTTCCAAGAAAACACGTTCCTTAGTGATATGTTTCTTTTTTTCTTAAACAAACATGTCCTTTGTCAATATTGTATTAATATCACCAAATTTTTTACTTTGTCTTTTTTTTAGAGAAGAATATTTATATTATTGTAGAGAGAAAGACAAGAAATAGGCGTTTTTGTCGGTTTATATTTTTCTTTAATTATAAGTTTTAAACTCAAAATTTTGTGTCTTTTTTTTAAAGGGAAGACTTCTAATTAGTTTCTGGGTGGAAATCGTCTGTTCCGTGTATACTCTACTTGTATTTAACCACTTAAAATTTGTTATTTAAACATTTTTTCAATTATATACACGTGACAAATTATAAAAAATTGTGTAAATAAATAGATACATACACGAGACTGACGATTTTTTATAAAAAGTTGTGGTGCCTATGTGAACGCGAAGACCTTGTCGAAATGACTTGATTAACCCCCCACCGTCACGGCTCTGCTGATGTAATAAACTGCCTTACAACTTACAAGGAAGAATATATAAAGTATTCTCCATAGAATGAACAACAAGATTAGTGAATCCAAAGCTTTTTTTTTTTTTTGATGGATAAGTGAATCCAAAGCTTCGGTAGTTATGTTTAAATATAATCTCCTTTAAAATACAACTCTTAATCAAATAGTCAAATATATACTTGACTTTATGCAGTCTTCTTAATAACAATTATACTTAAACAATCCATCACTAAATTCGTAGTTATAATAATTTAGTCGAATATTTTACTCGCAATTTGTTTTATTATTAAGATCGAGTTTTTATCATATTAAAACAAAAAGAAAGACAGAGGAGCCTGAAGGGATGAATGCATGATTTTTTTTTTTTAAAACAAAAAAAATTGCCTCTTCTTGTCCATGGTCCATTTTTATATTCTAAAAAGTCACAGTTGTAGTATTAGTTACATCTGCAAAAGGAAAATTCATTCTTTTTTAATATATATTTTAATTTTTTGAGTTAGAAGTGTTGCACCAACTGTACTAACCTTCCTGAATAGAAAGAAACATCATTAATAGAGAGAATTGAAGGATATATCTGACACCATGAATTGGATATATAGAAAGGGAAAGTTTGATTTGGGATTTCATGATGAAGAACAAGGGAGAGACCTGCTAGACATGTTATATAAGCATTATTCTTTCCAGCTACAATTTTGTCTGGAAATTGAAACCACCAATTTTATCAGGTAAAAAACTTACTAATAATGGGCAAATGGGAAAAATATCCTCCTAATAAACTGTGGAGTTTTTTCTTTTTATTATCTTACGGCAGTTTTCTTCTTCTTTTTAATTTTTTTTTGGATTTTTGTAGTGTCATAACACCCTATAGAACAATAAGTTCACCCTCTCAAAATG
>JAOWBF010000037.1:1727750-1738524 GCA_028566175.1 Vinca major
CTACTAGACCATGCGGTCCAAATTTGGCCACAACACTGCATTTTCTTCTCTCTCCTCATTCTGCAGGGATGTGAAGAAATCTGTACCATATGATTCACATGGACCCGATCCATATCAAATATTTCCATCTGCCAGTGGGTGTTACCACGTCCTATTCTCCGTGAATCTATCATATATCCATTCCCAAAAATATCTCGTCTTGTCCAAATGAAATTTTAATAAAAGATATAGCCAAAACCGACTAGGTAACAATTGCATCCACATGTCATTGAAAGTACAAAAACAACCTTTGAATTCCCAAATTCTCCCATCATTCAAACCACCGTCAGTCTAATCCCACGAGGGGTTTTTTCGTCCTATCGAATATCTTCGTGCCCTAAATCCTATTCTTCGTATTCGCATTCGCATATTCTCTTTCCCCGATTAGTACCTTTAAACGCCTCTGCAAAATCAGTTGATTTTTCGTTAGGTTTTTGAAATTCGATTGTTTGATCGGGTTTTTTAGTACAATCGAAGAGAAGAATAAATTGGATTTGATTGACGGCGGCGGCGAGACAGAATGGGAGTTCCGGCATTCTACCGGTGGTTGGCGGAGAAGTATCCGATGATAGTGGTGGATGTAATTGAAGAGGAGGCGGTTGAAATTGAAGGCGTTAAGATTCCGGTGGATACTAGTAAACCTAATCCCAATAATCTCGAGTATGACAACCTTTACCTCGACATGAATGGGATTATTCACCCTTGTTTTCATCCTGAAGATCGAGTACGATTTTTTCTCCCTCTTTTCATTTTTTTTTGTATACTGATGAATTGTACTTGTAGTGTGCCAGCTCAATTATAGGACTAGGACATTGAGCGAAAATTAAGTTTGTTAGTCAGAATATTAATATTACACTCTTAAATAAGATTTGTATACCACTAGTTGAAGAGAGCAATATTGGTATTTGATTAAAAAACACCTTATTTTTTTCTTACTTAACTTTCACTATAGGTTCTAAACGACTTATATTATGGAATGAAGGGAGTATCTGATTACTTCGTAGCACAGGAAAGTGTAGTATAGATTGAATTAAGAATGTTTTTATAGGTTAGTTTAGGCCTTTCAGGTTTGAGACATTTTTGGTTTTGGTAATGATAGAGTTCTAATGGTTTTGCAAAATGGCTCGACAGATATTGGCTGTAATTCTCCAATATTCTTAATTTCGTAACGCCTTATGTTTCAAAGAGTGTAAATTGGATGGGTCTAGCGCCAAGTAGCAATCTTTTTGCTGCTCTAAAAGTATTTAGGCTTAATGATATTAATCAATTTATGAATTTGCAAGTCTGCAGTTTGAAAATTATTATTTGGAGTGATGTTTTAAAATAGAATTGGGGGAGAGAGACAGGTTAGAAGGCAATTCTTGTTTATGACGTGCTGTGGGGAATGGATATCGATCACATTTTTCCTAGCAGAACAGTAGTTTTGTTTACTGTGATCTAGCTATTATTTTGCTATATCATGTTGTTTCCTTTAGTAATTTTCTTTTTAATAAACCAAAATAAGGCGCATCTTTCATTGAGATAAGATGGCACCTTGGGTAGACAGCACATGTACTTGAGAATCGAGAGTTTGTTCTTTGTTGATGGATAAGAAAATCATGCTGATTTTGATATACTGTTATGTCTGTAGCAACTAGCAAGTATGAATTGTGACTTATTTCCTTCTGCAGCCTTCTCCAACCTCTTTTGATGAGGTATTTCAATGCATGTTTGACTACATTGATCGGCTATTTGTGATGGTACGGCCTCGAAAACTGCTTTACATGGCTATTGATGGTGTTGCCCCAAGAGCTAAAATGAATCAGCAGCGGTCTAGGCGTTTTAGAGCAGCCAAAGATGCAGCAGATGCAGTATGCACCCTCTCATCTATTGCTTCCATACTCGAGGACAAGTAAAACCACAAACATACTTATATTTCTCTTATGGAATCTTCCTTGTAGGTGGCAGAAGAAGAAAAACTGCGCCAAGAGTTTGAGAGAGAAGGCCGGAGGCTTCCTCCAAAAAAAGAATCACAAGTTTGTGATTCTAATGTTATCACTCCAGGAACAGAATTCATGGCTGTTTTATCCATTGCCCTGCAGTATTACATCCATCTTAGACTAAACTATGACCCTGGATGGAAAGGAATTAAGGTAGTGTTTGTTTAAATTCCTAAATCATTGCTATTAGACAATATCAGTTGTTGTATCTCCAATATAACATTCATCTTTTTCCCTTTTTCTGTTGGGTTTTCTCATTGCTATGGTTTATGATTATCATTATCTTCTCTGTGAAGGTTATTCTTTCTGATGCAAATGTTCCTGGCGAAGGGGAGCACAAAATCATGTCGTACATTCGACTTCAAAGGAACCTTCCTGGATATGATCCAAATACACGCCATTGTCTTTATGGTTTGGTATGTAGTCTCCCTCTTCTTTACCCGTAAGTTGGAATAATTTTCTTTTTCGTTTATTTTTATCTTTGCTAATGCTATTGTCTGTTTCACGTGTCTTATAGGATGCAGATTTAATTATGCTGGGTTTGGCGACTCATGAAGTTCATTTTTCCATACTTAGAGAGGTTCTTATTTTAATCGTTACTAAAATTTTGCAATACTTTTAAGGGGTCTTACTTCTGTTTCTTCTATTATTTGATCCGTGGCCATGTTTTGAGAGGCTTAAGTTATGTGATGTGGGGTGCCCTAGAGGGAGAGCATTCTGTTCTGGGCAAATATTTTCTGTTGATATGGGTAAATAGTAAGATATTTTTTCCTATATCAGATGATTAATTATGATGTTTCTGCAAATCTCACTTTGTAGGTTGTATTTACTCCTGGCCAGCAAGATAAATGTTTCCTCTGTGGTCAAGTTGGTCATTTAGCTGCAAATTGTGAAGGAAAGGCCAAGAGGAAGGCAGGGGAGTTTGATGAAAAAGGTGGCACTGAAGTTGTGCCCAAAAAGCCATACCAGGTTAGTGTTGTATTCCCCAATGAAAATGATTAGTCTTTCTAGCCTCTTTTCCTAATTCTTTGTTTATTGGCTTTGTACATAAAATTTTGCAGTTCCTTCATGTTTGGACACTAAGAGAATATTTGGAATATGAGATGAGAATCCCAAACCCTCCATTTGAGATTGATATTGAGCGCATTGTTGATGATTTTATCTTCTTGTGTTTCTTTGTCGGCAATGATTTTTTGCCGCATATGCCTACTCTTGAGATTCGTGAGGGGGCAATAAACTTGTTGCTGGCAGTTTATAAGAAAGAATTTAAGGCTATGGGTGGTTATTTGACAGACTCGAGCAAGGTATCTAATATGCTTTCCTGAGTTGCCCGAATTTAGAACTTGTCTAGTTGTTTCATGGTTTCGCTAATAAGCTTTGCCTTGTTTTTATGTCTCAGCCAAATCTGAGCAGGGTCGAGCATTTTATTCAGGCGGTGGGATCATACGAAGATAAAATATTCCTGAAAAGAGCTCGGTTGCATCAGAGACAAGCTGAAAGAATAAAACGTGAAAAAGGTCAAAGAAAAAGAGGGGACGATTCTGCACCTCAATCTCAACCTGAATCTCTAGTTCCGGTAGCTCGATTCCAAGGTTCTAGACTTGCTTCAGGCCCCACTCCTTCACCTTATCAACTGCCAGGAGGTTCAGTGTCACGCAAGCATGATCAGCTTGACAAAGATACCTTGAGTATGTCTGATATTGATGTCCAGTGCAAGCAGACTGGAACACCTGATGATAAGCAGACCTACGTCCGGGCACAAAAGATTGCTCGTTCAACTTTAGGGGCTAGTATTGGTGCAGCAATTGTTGAAGCCGAGAATAGTCTTGAAATTGAAGTATGTTTTCCTGCTTCGGGAGAGGCACTCTAATTTAACTCCAGCCATACTTTGAAACTAGTTTTATGGAGATGATCTCACACATGCACCACTTTCATCTTTGATCATTCTCCAGGACTTTTTTTTTTTTTTGGTATCATTTTGTTGCTTTTGATTTTCCTGCAAGCATAGTTTATTGAAGCATCAGTGGTTATAGTCATTATCTTCACCATCTTTGTTAGTATACTTGTCACTTGTCAGTACTTTTTGTATTTGTTTCGACCATGCCATATCCTCTTGTACTTTGTATGTTTGTCAAATCTCGTGGCTTATAAGTGAAAATTGTTTAACGGGTTATTTTCCCCTTGGATTTGACTGTAGATTCAAGATAACAAAGAGGAAATGAAAACCAAGCTAAAGGAGCTACTGCGTGAAAAATCCGATGCTTTTAATTCAGATAACCTAGAGGAAGACAAGGTTCGTGTATGAAAAGCCGTTTCAAGCACCATTTCACTTGTTCTACACCTGACTTATGCTTTTTGTTGGGTATCTTCTCTTGTATGATTGATTGCAGCTGGCTATCTCTCTTTGTGCTTTTGCTAGGTTAAACTGGGAGAGCCAGGATGGAAAGACAGGTATTACGAGGAGAAGTTTCCTGAGGCTAGAACTCCTGAGGAGCTTGATGCGGTGCGGAAAGACGTTGTAAGTTATAAACCGTACCTAAAGGATTGTTGTGCCAGTCTTGATAAACCTGATTGATTTGGTTCTGACCTGCTAAGGGTATGGAATTTTTTGGGAAAACGCCAATCAGCTTACTGTTCTAGTATCTATAAACTATTTAGAAGCATGTAGTATTTTTCCTTTTGAAGTTAATATATTTTCTAAGAACTTTCTGTGTCATCCTTCCTATGTTACATGAAGCTTTTAGGTAGGCAGCCTTTATGTTGTGTTCTATGAGTACCTTGTTAGCAATTACAAATAAATCCCCCCCCCCCCGACCCATTGTTTTTAATGTAGGGATTTTTATTGCATGCATGTTGACTGGGTATGGTGTGCATGGAAGTTTGATAATATTGGCCAAAAATATCTTCACACTGTTCAGTATTTCATTGGTTGTTCTCTTTTGATTTTAGGTTGCAAAATATGTTGAAGGCTTATGCTGGGTAATGCACTACTACTATGAAGGAGTTTGTTCATGGCAGTGGTAAACTTTTCTTCTCTATCTTTTTCTGCTGCACTTGTGTTTATGTTCTTAGATTGGCGCGAAATATAAAAAAAGAAATACTAAGCCTCTTTGTTGTGATTTCTTTTGTTCGACTTCGTTGATTGGATTTTGTGTATGCAAGCCTGCTTTGTATTTGACATCAATTTGTCTTATTAGTCTATTCTTGGTTTTGATTGTCATCAAGCAAATTGACATTTCTGGGGATGCGTGTGTTTTCTTTACAATATACACTTCATTGGTTCTCTGCGTGTTTGTGGTGGGAAGAATCTTGGAGAAAAGAATTATGCGGAGACTTCTTTTTCCTGCTTCATGGGGATCCTTGATTTTTAGGGAAGAAATTGTTTTCTTACAGGTATTATCCATATCATTATGCTCCATTTGCTTCAGACCTTAAGGATTTGGGGGAGTTAAATATAAGTTTTCAACACGGATCTCCATTTAAGCCATTCAATCAACTATTGGGGGTCTTTCCAGCTGCCAGGTTAGGATTTCACAGTTTTTGTCCTTTTCGTTTTTTGGCTCTTGCAGCTATTAACTGTATTTTTTTGCAGTTCGCATGCTCTTCCTGTGCAGTACCGGAAGTTAATGACGGATCCGAACTCACCTATTATTGATTTTTATCCTACTGGTATGATATGATAGCTTATAGTAGCTTCCTCCAATTGAACTTCTTCTTTTTCCTCCCCTAACTTGCACTTTTCAATTGATCAGATTTTGAAGTTGACATGAACGGGAAACGGTATTCTTGGCAGGTTCGTTTCTTTATTTATTAGGTTTTTGTTTTAATTTATGAACTGGATAATTTGAAAACGGACTAATATTTTTTACATCATTACTAATGTGAAGGGTATTGCAAAATTACCTTTCATTGATGAAGCTCGTCTTCTTGCAGAGATTGCAAAGATTGAACATACATTGACGGTGAGTGATCTGTAGATATCTGTGGTATTATGCGAGACTTGTTTCCTTGTGCCGTGCCTAAAATCTAAATAAGTTGTTTTGTCCTCTGCAGGATGAAGAGGCCCGGAGAAACAGTGAGATGTTTGATATGCTTTTTGTATCATCAGCTCACACCCTTTCTCCATATATATTTTCACTTTATGATCGGTATAAACAGTTCACCGACCAAGAACGAGCCAGTATTAAGGAGCCACTTGATCCTGGAGCTAGGTTTGTGTCACTGACTGAGAAAGATACTATGTTTGCTTTCAGCATTTGGGTTTCAAGGGTTGTATCTTTGTGTTTCTTAGGAGGAACTTACCTACTATTCTGTGCTGAGATTTGGTTGGACCGAGATTGATAGGGCATATCTGCATGGACATTGATCTTCCATTCCAAGTCCTTGTACTTAGTCGGAACTTCTTCATGTGATATATTCTTTGTTCATGTGTTGCATTCCCATCTTTTCCTTTTTTATTTCTTTGGCCCTTGGGGGGGGGGGGGGGTTTCCTGGCAAAATTTTCTTATGCTATTATGAAAATACAATTGGGTGAAGATTGAATTAGCACGTATGTATGAAAAGATGCTCCCATTCTCCATTGACGACATTGTGGTCCCCAATCTTTAAACTTGTTCAGCTTGTGATCAATTGAAAAACAATTTCTGTTGCTAGTTACTTTTGTCTCCTGTGTTCGTTTATACTTGATCCACATTGATCCCACTCCCTCTCAATCTTTCTTGAGTTTTTGCGACTCGGCAATTCTTCCATGTACAGACTGGATTACTGCTTGCAATAGTTACCCCACCCCCCACCCCACCCACAATTTTAACTTAGATTAGGATTTAGTTTTCTGGCGTTTGTTTGCCTGAAAATTTATGTTCCAATTACAACTAAGGAAAATGCGCACTGTTGAGGTCAGTGCTTGGTTCCATATTTAAGTTACAAGCCTCTATGTTCTTGTGTTCACTATTTTTGCTTACATGCAGTGGTGGGATGAATGGATACATCTCTCTCTGTGCTGGTGATCCCTGTCCTCCAGTTTTCAGAACACCTATTCAAGGAATGGAAGATATTATGGACAATCAAGTTATGTGAGTCCAGAATCTCTAATATTAGTTTTCATTTTATTTCCTGGAATATTGACCTTACAAATTTGTTCTGTCCGCTACTCTCTTACTATCTTGTACCACTGTTTTCAGATGTGCCATTTACACACTTCCGGATGCTCATAAGCACACTACTCGTCCACCTGCTGGTGTTGTCTTCCCAAAGAAAGTATGTCAATCATTCTTGAAAAGAAAAAAGTTATCATGATTTCTCTTCGATGGTAGTTATTTGTCCACCATTGGCATAATGGCCAGTAGGCGTAGAGTTCCTTGTCTAGAATTTTGGGCCTTTGTCTATATGATTATGATAGGCTCTAATTCTGATAAAATGAATTTTATTTATGATTTCTTTTTATCGTCCATGAACTACATTCCTGTGCTCTTTAGGAAGTCATCTGATATCGGGAGCTTGAGTGACGGCACTAGTGATACCTGTATTGGTGTGGTTGTTTGTAAAGAAGACGGCATAATAAGCTAAAAAGTTGCCTGTTATAAATAAAACGATACTCATGCAGTTTTGAAGATGTTTCTTATTTTAATATGTTTCTGTTATAGCATGTTCTTGTTTTGTGTCGAGTCTCTAAGATGTTGCTTTCTGCAGATTGTAACAATGGGGGATATGAAACCAGAACCTGTATTGTGGCATGAAGAATCTGGAAGGAGACCTATGGAAAATGGAAGGTATGCTGAACTTATTTATTCAAACTGTAATCTTAATTAGCTTTATTTTTAAATTTCTTTTTAATAGAATTTCAGCAGAAAACCTGATGGGTCTTCTCCATTTTCAGGCATAACAACCATACCCATAACCACAACCATAACCCAACAGGTGCTGCTTCTGGTCGGCAGCTTGGGGATGCTGCACATCGATTAGTAGTCAATAGTTTACATACAAAGGCTGATAGGAATGGTTATGCTGATCAGACCTACGTGCCACCTCACGCCTACCAATATGATCGATATCATGGAGAACCTCATATGTCCACCTACCAGAACAATAGATACCAAGGCAATGGACATAGGACACATGGAATGACCTATCCTGCTCGGGGTCCTGTTCGAAGTCACTATGGTCAAGGCTATGTGGAACCATGTGCCCCTCCAGCAGCTTATAACCCTAATTATAGATCACATTCTCATAATGATAGGGGTGACAGGTCAGTTAACCAAAGTAGAAATTTTTCTAGACATGTTGGATATTACCAGCCAGGACATGAGCAGAGTGGAGGACATGAATACCCTTTGCATCCGGAACACGGGGGCCAAGCTCTATACCCGCCAGCTGCTAATTTTAATCAGCAGGGACGACATAATAATTATGGAAATTATCAACAGTATGGCAGTGGTAGCTCTAACTGGAGTGGTGGTCGACCTCCTCATGCTAACCCTAATACTGGCCGGGGATATAGTAATCCTCGACATTCAGGGAATCAATTCTCAGCTTTGGATAGGGGGGCACAAAGAAGGCCACCACACACTGAGCATCACCGCTAGAGGTTTGATTTTTTAATTCTTTAGTTTCTCGCATAGTCATCATGATGACATTGTTGTACTATAGTTGCTTTTAACACTTGATTAGTTTGTATTATGATTCTTCATTGATATGGATTGTAGAAGTTGACTATTTATGTTGTAGACTGGTTGTGAAAGAATAATGTTGCATAATAAAAAATATTGGGAAAAAGTTGTGCAAGTTCTTCTGGTGGCTGTTCTTGTCCTTCATGCTTGCCTAGTTCTGTTGTCCTTTACCTCGTATGTGCTCATCCATGATTAACCTATTTTTTCTTCGTTGAGAACGAAATTTGAACCCTTTTTGCACTCGGTGGATCATTGCATTTTAGCTAGTTCTCTACGAGGTCTTGATAGGATTTTAGCCAGTCAGGACACTTGCTTATGATGTTCTTTTTGTGTAGGGAAAAGCCTGCAGTTGATATTTGGGAAGCATGAGTTTGTTTGGGACCAAGTTTTTTGCCCCATCTTCTAGGCTTATATCAGATTGAGGGAGAGGAGAGGAGAGGAGAGGAGGAAATGAGAATAATGAGCGTGTAAGGAGAGAGAAAAAAGGGGTGGGGGATAAGGAAAGTAACAGAGATACCCTATTAGTTTATATGCTTGTTTTTATACGAATTTAAATATCTTTACGGAAAGATAATTAGTCAGCACCGAAAAAAATAATTATTGGTATTGGTCTTCTTCCTCTTGTTTCCGTAAAGATATTTAATGGGAAATGATTTCAATGCTTTGACACTAGAATAGAATACCTGCACTTCCCTTTGTTTTTTTCCTTTGTAAGAAATAATAATCTATCTCCTTTACTCTATCTCCCTTTCCCTCAATCCAAACACGAGTAGATTTATCATGATCCATGACCAAGTTATTATCTTATAAGTTATTGTTGTAATATATATATATTATATTAGTAATAATATAAGTGAATAAATCAACTCACAAAATGATGATAAGTTGGTTCGGGATCAAGACAGAATCTTCCAACCGTTCTTTAATGCACGAGGTTTCTACCAGTTGGGCTGTGGATGTCCAAGATTGTCTTGGGCTTTTGATTTCTGTCATAGACCCCTTTTTTTGGGTGGGGGTACAAAATCCAGTCAATGGGAAGAGTCTGACACATACTACTCTTTACACGGCGCTCTTTGCTTGTTGTATGGAGTTGTGTCTTTTTATTTATTTGAAGTTGACTCCAGAGTTTAACCTTGATCTTTTTAATACAAATCACGTACTAAACTGTTATACCATTACCTAAACAACGAGCTTGGATTCTTTCAATGTAAGGAAATAAGATGCCATGGCCCCATCGTGGATCCATGAGGGGCAACATGAAGAAGAACAAGAGAGAATTTTATCACAAGGCAGCAGGCCTTAATTCAACTTCATTGCTTGGATGGAACAAAACCACTACAAAAATACAGTGCCAGAAGCAGATGCATGTATATACTAATGCATACACAGTCATCCCAATACACCACACTATACAACATATATGCTAGGAGCCCTCAACAATACAAATATAATTTTGCCCAAATCAGGGAATTATAGAGTACAACAACATTCCCTTTAATCGATCGAAAAAAAACTAGGAAGTGAAAGATTGAGCCACAGAGGATGTTGTAACCAAACCTGAAAGAAGGCCAATGAGAACTGCACTGTTGTATGTGCTTGGCTCTGTTTGCATTGAATTGTTTCTTGCATCAATGAATGTCTCGTTTAAGAATGGTCCGCCCACGAGTGCACCAACTGCAACATTTGGATTAGGTTTCTTAGAGTCGAGCCACTTAAACCCGTCTTTGCAGCCGGTTGTTGCATCAGCCGGTATTGAAGCTCCTCTATGGTGAATATATTCTGGGTACTTATCGCCATAACCCACTAGAAAACTCATTGACAAAGGGTTGTCACCTAAAACATAATCGGCCTACAAAGATCATAGAGTCAGAAACATGGTAAAAATCAGGACGCGCATTTAATTACTTGTCGCGTGGAAGTTATGAACATACTTGCGAGATTGCAAACTTCCGGAGATCTGATGGTTTAAAAGAAGTGCCACTGCATGAAAATTCAGCAGTCCTAGATGTTAACATATAGTCACTATAAAGAACAGCTAGAAATGCTGATGCCACAGGTTGCTGCAAAGCATTCCATTCACTAACCCATATC
>JAOWBF010000037.1:1773590-1783702 GCA_028566175.1 Vinca major
GTTCCTCATGTGTCTTCAAAATTCACCTTCCAACATCATGGGAGGGAGCCAATAGCCCTGATGGATGGGATGAACCAGACAAATTAATTGGTTATTATTGATCAATCCAGACATAGTTAGTTATTATTTATTAACCCCCACATTTGATTTTGATGTCTTACCTTAATTACTGCTAAGAAAATCCAAGTTTAAGCTGGTCAGGAAAATAGAGAGAGAGAGAGAGAGAGAGAGAGATGGTGATGATGAAAGGATCGAAGAGGAGACCTGTGAATGCGGTGGCGACATGGGTTCGCCGGCAACCATTCAAAACGAAGGCGTTTCTTGCGGTTGTATCGGCAATGGTAGCTCTAATATTTCTAAGATTAGTGGTGGAGGATCGTGATAATTTCTTTGTTGCTGCTGAATCCGTTCATGCTCTTGGAATTTGTCTTCTTATTTATAAACTCACCAAGGAGAGGTCCTGTGCTGGTATTATTACTTCCCCTCTCATACTTTCTTCATATTATATGTATATATTTTAATGAGATACTATCTCAATTCCATAATACAAGACAGACATGTAGTTAAAATTAAGAAAGAAAAAAAATAAGGTACTTTTTTGTTAGTGAAAATATAAATATTAATCTCTTGAATATTACGTATATACTACTAATGTTAGTTAAGAGAGTAATATTGATATTTTGATTTAAAAAATTCTTGTTTTTTGCTTCTTTCATTTTCGCTACATGTTCTAAACGACTTGTATTATTGGAATGGAGGGACCCCAGTCATGAATTCATTTTTCTGTTTATTTTAAATGGTGAAGTGGGTATTCAATAGACGGTGATAGGAAAATGAACATTAATTCCGACACAAGAGAGTAGTTGTCATTTGGTGGAATTTCCACACTCTATCCATATAAGGGGAAAAATTCTCTATGGGACGGACCTTGTGGGCATCTGTGAGACATAGAAGCCTGCGAAGTCTACCATGCATGTGGGTTCTGTCTGAAATTATGTGACAGGAGTGTGGGGCCGGACCTATTGAGCCCGCGCCATACCAGACTTTCCCATATAAGGACATGTTGACCATTTAGAAAGAAAAAAAAGTAGATTAAGGAATAGATAATTAATTAATTTCACTAACATAACAGACGAGAAAAGGAGTTATATTTATGAGTAAGGGCAACTTCAGGAAAAAAATTATCATTAAACATTTTGCGAAGAGATGAAAGGGTGAAAGGCCTTATATTGTGTGACAGAGGGAGTATCATATATGTGTATTCCCAAATTCTTGGAACTTTCTTTTGTTGGGTCAGCTATTCTGAGGTGGTCAGAATTTCATTTCTTTATCTTATTCTGAGGAAGATAGGTTTCCAATTTGCTTGTAAATGGAAGTATGAATGTGGGATTGGGGATTCCAAAAGCATTTTTTAGTTGGTTAATACTTGAGAAGAAGAAATGGGATGATCCATAAAAGGAACATTTATACTAATGTAAAACATCATTAAACCATTCAAAGCTTGCTCCTTTTTTCTTGCCATTTCACCTGTTATATGTATGAAATCCAAAACTGTCTAGTCTCATTGTCCCTAGGAATATTTGTCTTTTTTTCCTTGTAATAACAATTACTTGCTTCTCAGCCCTGCTTTTTTTTTTTTTGGATATGATCAGGGCTTTCACTCAGATCACAGGAATTAACAGCTATATTTTTAGCAGTGAGACTCTACTGCAGTTTTGTTATGGAATATGATATACATACCCTTCTTGATTTGGCTACTTTAGCCACTACTCTTTGGGTCATTTACATGATTCGGTTTAAATTGACAGCCACATACATGGATGACAAAGACAAATTTGCACTTCATTATTTGGTGAGTCTTCTTTTATTGCATTCCCATATGTTCTCTTGTCCTTAGATGCCAAATGTAGTCGAGCTGGGAATTGTCAAATGCTCATAATACAACTATCATATGTGGTTATGACAATGTTGTTGAAGCTAGGAATCAATTACCCTATTGGTGTCTAGTCGTTCTATTTATTCCGATTATACTATAGAAGGCAAGACATATAGCATGTACTTGTAAGAATCTAGCTGCATTAGTAATAAAAGTACTATAAGATGGACAAAACATTGAAAAGTTCCCTTCTTGGGACTAAATCTATGCCGAAATTAAAAGTGAAAACTGTATTTAATTCTCTCTGTTCGGGGTTTAATCACTGGAATGTAGGTGATTCCCTGTGCTTTGCTGGCTCTACTCATTCATCCAGAAACATATCATCATTTCATGAACCGTATATTGTGGGCCTTCTGTGTTTACCTGGAAGCGATTTCTGTATTGCCTCAACTAAATGTCATGCAGAAAACAGAGGTAAAATAGTTAGAAAGTATTTTTAAGAAGATTTATTTGTTTGTTTGAATTCACATACATTACTTCTACGAAGAACTGAATTCGTCTTGTGTATTGTTTTTTCTTCCCTTTTTGAGTAGATTGTTGAACCTTTCACAGCACATTATGTGTTTGCTTTGGGCATAGCGCGGTTTTTGAGTTGTGCTCATTGGCTTCTCCAGGTCAGTCTTTGCAAAACTCATTTTTTATCGTCTTTTCATTTTATGGATGGTTTTCGTCTTTAGTTTATAATATTAAGCACGATTCTGAATATTTCATGAAGGTATTCGATACACGAGGACGGTTATTAGTAGCCTTAGGACATGGTTTGTGGCCTATGATGGTCCTTCTCTCAGAAATTGTGCAAACTTTTATTCTCTCAGATTTCTGCTACTACTATGTCAAAAGGTAGTATTAGTACTATTTCCTTTCATTATCTGATTTCTTATGTTCAAAAATAGTTTTTTTTCAAAAGCCGTAAAACTGAGAAAGTTATTTAAATCTATTGCAGTGTCGTTGGTGGACATCTTGTCTTACGCCTTCCCTCAGGAGTCGTGTGACTTCGCAAAATCCAGAAAGGGAAAACGGAATAGTTTTAGAATGAATGAATGTATAAAGTTTTTTTTTTACCATTAGAAAAGTTCTGTGATAGCATCATATCCGAACCATTAGTTGATGTACTATCAAGGTTTGATGTAAAGTCAGGGAACGATATTTCAGGATGTAAACTTGAATCGTAACTGATATAGATTAGCTTAATTTACTTAGTCTCTAGCATTTGATAGATGATTACTCCTAATTTAAGTGCCAAATTTCGCAACTTTCAGTCGTCTTCTCCATTTGTCGACCTCATGGATTCTTGATATTTTTTATCAAATCATCCATGTTTGTATGTAAATGTAAGATACTGATAAATCAGGAAAAGGGTTATATTTTCTCTTGGATATTCTCTTCTTGTATCCTTAAATGTTCATCTTTCTGTCTAGCATCATATCCATTATTTTATATTTTTTCGCTACAAAAAAGAAAAAAAATAAAAGAAAAGATCCTATTGTTCCTTAAATATTCTGTAGTTGGAGGGATTTTGCCAGAGTTGAAAGGATTGAAGTGATAGTGAAATGGAGTTGATATGGTACAGAGTTGTAGTCGACTTGCGGTCACGCTACGGGCCAACCGCAGATCGAGCCCGAATTAGTCACACGTTGTAGGTGGATATCGGTGCCCTCGGGGTGTACCAAAAAAATCACTATCTTGATGTTAATATGCTTCTGGAATGAAGCATGCCTATATTTCATCTCATCAAATAAGTGTTCAAAATGCAGCTAATTTACAGCTGTTTAATGGCTCTATTATTTATTTGTCCATATGAAGTCCATCTTGGCCACCCCTTTCTTTTTCCACATTTAGCTTTCAAGATTCTTTATTTGACAACTTTTTTGTCTAAGAAATTACATAAGTAAATTGCTTGAGGGAAGAAATGTGAAACCCCAATCCCATATGAAAAAATATCTCATATTGGATAAGAATGAAAGATGACTGATATATAAGGTAGGAATAAGTATCATTATTATTTTCGGATATCCTTTTGATATAGCGAGTTCGTTTACCAAGTAGATGATCGTGGATAATGTCAGACACATGTGTTGCGTTTTGAACGCGCAGACACGGGGGCGTGACAAGAAATGTAACAGAGAATGGGAAAGATTGGCAAGAAATGTATTAAAGAATGGGAAAGAGTGATATTAAAATGAGCAAATAGTTATTCATCTTAGTTTTGTATGCTATTTTAGCCACATTATTTTTCTGTGTTTTTCTGCCACAAAAGTAATTTAGTATGATTTCTATCATAAAAATAGTTTTAGGTGTTATTTTTACTACCAATATTTTTTTCGTTACTATTTATGCTACAAATATTAAAAAATGTCTACTCGACCTGACCATTAAAAATATATTTTGAATTAGTATTGAATTCAAATGTACCCATAGACTCCCTATAAATGAAACATTTGTTCCTCTCCTTAGTGTGCCACAACTCCAAAAGCTAAGAAAAATAGACATGACCATATCCATGCCCAACACTCTCATTATCTTCCTCTTCCTCTTCCTTGCCACTGTTTCTCTAGATGATCAACAACACAACCAAGTGAGTAATACTACAACCTTTATTTGAAAAATATTTTATTTTTTTATAAAAAAAAATAGATATTCAATTCTGAATACACGAAATGTTATATATACAAGTTTTATAATATTCAATTATTTCACGTAGGTTGGAGTTAGCTATGCACAAAAAACTGTGCCTATGAAAACAGGTGATTTTTCTTCCATTTCTCCAAGTTCTCTATTAATCATGAACCAAAGATTACTTAGCCAAAAAAAAGAAAGATCCAAAGACGAAGCTATATATAGGGTCACCCGGTTGGGTTTGGCTTATATTCATATTTTAGTTTTAGGATTAGTAATTATGTAATTACTTCCTCCGTACCAAATTATCTGTCTAAATATCTTTTTTAATTTGTCCCAAATTAACTGTCTGCTTTCTAAGTAAATGACATGAAAGATAATTTTTCCAATAGTACTCTTTATATTGAATGTTGAAAAGAGAATAATAAAGAGATAAAAGAATGTAGAATTAACTTGGAGTAAAATTAAATATGGTCATGTTTGACAATTTACCGTATGGCTATATAATTCGACGAAATATTAATTCCAGTGCAAAATAGAAAATGGATAGATAATTTGAGACGGATGGAGTGCTAATTATGTGTATTGTTTTGGGGTAATAAGACGAGAGAAAGCTAATAAATGTACTTGTCTTAGCCGTGGAGGTAGATTAGATTAACTGAACCACATAAATCATTATGTCTCTTATCGTTTTTCTTATCTATATTTAAATATCGGCTATAATTGAGAGAACTAATTTCCTAACACATCTCCTTCAATTTTGGAAAACTGTTTCTTCAATGTATAAAATTTAAAAAATAAATTAAAAAGACTATTAATCATATTCACATCTTACACCATAAGAATCATATAATTTTTTTTCTCCCAAAATATAAAGTTTCTAGTTACGCCTTTGCTTAGATTGTGGAGCGGCTTGTGGTGCAAGGTGCCGATTGTCTTCAAGGCCGCGCCTCTGCAAGAGGGCCTGCGGGACTTGCTGTGCACGATGCGACTGCGTCCCTCCGGGCACTTCTGGTAACCAAAATGTATGTCCATGCTATGCCAACATGACTACTCACGGTGGCATGAAAAAGTGTCCTTAGAACCAACCTAAACCTACGACCATATTTTATGGTCGGCTCAAATTTGGTCTTAATTAATTATACTATTCTCAGCTTATGTAATAAATGACGTTGCCTCTTGTTTATGGACGCCTTTTGTTTATTATAGTATCATGATAATTATGTTTCTGAAAGAATGTATTTAAGGTAAGTATATGATTATATTTTAAATTTCTACCTTGTTTATGCTCGACTTTGTATATTGAATACCACCTTTATATGAGATATTGAAATTTTCTACGAAAATAAGAAATGTATTCATCATTCGATTGTGGATCATATTTTTTAATTATTTAATTTAACCCTTTTGTGCGAATGTGGGAGGTGAATGTTCTATTGATCTCTGACTCATTTTCACCCACAATATCCAATTGGTGGGACCTTCAATTTTAATTTATATGCAGGGTCAAATTATATTAGTGAGACGTGAAATTTAAATTAGCAAACCAATCAATGCCTCGTTTTTTTCTCTACAAAGTGTCCAACAATAGAAGTGACTCAATTGATTATCCTTACCGAGTACATAAAATTAGTTTTTCTCGTAAAAAGAAAAGAAAGGAAACTGGATATTTGTGCCGTTTTTTTTCTGAAATATTTATGTATATACATGTTGTGTAAAGTTTTATGATGCGACTGGATAACAATGAAAGAATCCATTTCAATCGAGGTCCATACCATTCAAGAAAACCAGAGAGGCCCATTGACATTGCTTTGGAAGAAAAAAGTGGGCCAGTTTGTAGCAGAGAAATAGCACCTCATATCCTCAATCTCAATCTCATCTCCTATCATAATTAACAAACTGTAATACTTAGATAATTTAAAAGAAAATTATAGAACCTCGAAACAAATGTAAGACATATTACTGTTACATACAAATTAGACAGAAAACGAGATAGAAGATCTTAATTGAGTAAAGAATGTTCATAAACTTTAAAAGGAGCTACATTTTAACTCGCTTTTCTTTTTTCGTTTTTAAAATGAAATGATCTGTTTACTGACAGTGGCGGAATCAATAAGAAGGAGATCACACTGGACATTTTTAAAAATGATACATTTTTAGTGATTTTTTTGCCCACAACATATTGAAAAGAGAAATTATATAAATATTTTTCTTCCCAAACAAAAATTTATAACCCCGCTTCTCTTACTAGTACACAGCCAAAGAAAACAAAAGAAAAATCTCGATGGTAATTTCTTCTTCTTCTCTTTCACCCTCCTCAAGGTGAAGGTATCTCAATAGTTTCAATGTGAAATTTTATTCCACATGTATAAAATAAAATTGGATAAAAAAAATTATTTTATATAATAGATATTCATTATGAAAAAATATTTGTTAAGGATAAAACATTTATTCAGTGTAAATATTAAAATATTATTAATCGTCAAATTTATTTTATACTAAAATCGGACCAAGTGAAGGTCACAGAGAACACGTGTGGAATCGAAGTTGTGGGCTCCAGCAAGAAGTAACCTCGTTGCCGAGCCGCTCATTTCTTCATATCATTACCCCTCGTTTTCTTAACATGTCATTTGCACGATTAAAATCCAAGGTTATTCTAGTAATTCCAGTTTTCTGAAACTGAAACCCCTATCATGCTGCAAACGTGACCATGCCATGCATGCAAATCACTAGACCTGCTGCTGCAAATCTCAATCATTACCACTGGACCATTTTTTTTTTTAAAGATAGAGAATTACTATTTGCAATTTTAGATGAGTAAGATTTAATTAATTAATTGTTAAATTAGTGGTAAAATTATAAATAATATGTTGAATTAATTATGTAAACATATCGTGAATAGTATTCAATTTAGAATTTTAATTAATTTTATTTAGTCACAAAATATTATCCAATAAGAACAAGATTTCTTTAGTTTGATCTCAAACCACAGATGGGGCTCTCAAAAAATTTAAAACTCCTTTTGTTACTCTAACAAATTAATTTATTTTGTAAAATTTACTTCTCTTCTCTAAAAAATGAAGTAAAAAATCTACCGTCTCTCATCTCCCAAATTAAACGCTTTACATAATTTTTGTAAAAAAATTCACAATTTACTAGAGAAAAAGGGTAAAGGAACCCAAAAGATAAAAAAAGATAATTAATGCTTTTGATGCTTTCCCAGCTGGCGAATTCGTCGTGGCTCAGATGACACTGCACACCGATCGCACGGTGAGAGAATACTTTCTTAGGGAGAATAAATGATAGCCATAGATGATATCAGTAGTTCCTTGAATTCTTACGTGGCAGCTTTAGAGGATGGCAACTAAAACTAAATTGTTGTAAATAAATAAATGATCAGGCCCAACCCATAGAATGGGAGGCTCATAGGCCTATTAACCAAAGGTCTCTATCTGTATAAATAGAGACATTAGGTTCATTTCTATACACACCAATATCATTTTCTCTCCCAACTTTTCCTCACTTTCTCTATTCTTATAACATCAATAACTTTTTAAAACAGGAAAAATGACTTCAGCTTAATTTTTTTGTATATAAACTTAAGCTGGCTATGTATAAAAGGGTAATGACGAATCAAGCCCTCACGGTTCTCTTTTTTTTATAAACCTCTTACTTGAAACAAATTTTTAATAGTTTTCTAAACATTTCATTATAAACACTTACATATTCTACATTATTATGCATTAATTTCAAATGATAAACACAACCAAATTTTGCCAATCTGCATAGAATAATATATACAATAATATGAAGAAGGTGTCTAGTTCGACTGGCTCCGTTTCTGACTCGCAAACTCTTCGGCATGCCAAGGTCAGGAGTTCGATTCATGCCTGAGGCAGGTTTATTTCGAAGTGGCCACAGTGCCCTAGTGATGGCGGATATCTCCGTACAGATCTCTCAACCGGATTAGTCGGGTACACCCGGACACCGTTCAACAATATATACAATAATTTCATATACTTCTTCAATTTCTTAATATAAGTCGTTTAAAATATGTATCGAAAATTAAGAAAGAAAAAGAACCAAATTCTTCCAAATATTTGTGGAGAAGAATCAAATAAGAGGCCCAAAAGAAGAAGAAGAAAAACTAAGAACTAATTTAGTTAATAAAATTTACCGGCCTAAAGAGTTAAAAATAATAATTAGAGGACTAAATTCGTGATTTCCCCAAGTATATATTTTATTTAAAAAATGCCAAAAAAGAAGAAGAAGAAAAAAAAAAGATTTCCTCGAAGAACATCTCTTAGTAAATGACCAAAATATCCCGCAATTGTATTCGGCCCTTAGGGTTTCCGAGAGTCCCTATAAGTACGTAAAGAGGACCCTTTACAACCGCTACCAGTGGCGGCAGCTTCATTATTCTGGAACTTTCCACAGGCAAAGGAGAGAGGCGTTCGGCGAAGAAGACTCTGAATCATGAGGGCTAAGGTTCGCCATTATCTGAATTCTTTAGTTTTAATGATTGTTAGATAATCATCTATACGGAATCGTTAATCTATTTTCTGATTTCGATTTTGTATCTGCTTTATTCATCGATCATGTATGATAAATTTGAAATGTTGAATTGTTCGTTCCTCGTAATCTGAAGAAGCGTGAAAATTTTCGAACGATTGAGATTGTTCGTTGATTTAGTCTTTTTAATCGCGCTTCCGATTTTGTTTCAGTAAAAAAAAATAACGATGAAATTG
The DNA here is from genome assembly GCA_028566175.1 of Vinca major. Lineage (NCBI taxonomy): Eukaryota > Viridiplantae > Streptophyta > Magnoliopsida > Gentianales > Apocynaceae > Vinca > Vinca major. The sequence goes on from JAOWBF010000037.1 coordinate 1,782,891, forward strand.
TTCGTTGGTTTAAGGTTGTTAATAGTGTTTCCGATTTTGTTTTTGTTCAATTGGTTATTGTCGACATAATTCTGGAATGAAATTTGTGGAATTATGAGCAATATTGTTGAGTTCTGATGAAAAGTGTATGAGATAAGTTATAGGATCTGCTTTGCCTAGTATTATTTTTTTCAAGTTAATTAATACTACATCCATTCCATAATATAAGTTGTATGTAGCTAAAATTAAGTACAAAAAAAAAGTATCTTGTTAGTTAAAATATCAATATTAACTCTCTCAAATTGAATTAGTGGTATGCAAGTCTTTTTTGGAGAGTAATATTGATATTTTAACAGAGAGAATACCTTACTTATTACTTTTTTAATTTTCGTTACATGTCCTAACAGACTTATATCATGTAATGGAGGGAGTATGATATATGAAGCTAAGTTTAAACTAATACTGAGGAGTTACAGAATTCGGGGCCAGTAAACAAGCTTCCATTCACATGTTATCTTGCAATTGAATTGCCTAATGTCTACTTACGTGGTTTTGAGATTGTGTTTTTGTATATTTTCTGTTCATCTTGCCATACAACAGCTGCTACAGAATGAATTATATACATATGAAGAATAGGATTTGAATTGTGTTGGAAGTTGTAATTCTCTAGTGATTATGCGTCTCTACTGTGTACCACTGAAGTTGTCTTCTAAATGAGAAATTCTTGCACTTCTGCAGTGGAAGAAGAAGCGCATGAGGAGGCTGAAGAGGAAGCGCCGAAAGATGAGACAGAGATCCAAGTAGTCACTTAATAATCTAGTTTCTTTTTTTGA
>JAOWBF010000037.1:1894110-1906730 GCA_028566175.1 Vinca major
GCCATCTGCACAGAAGTTGGCCTCTCGGTAGATGTGAGAAATACTAAAAACCAGCACCTGACGTATCAAATCCCTACAATCAGATATAAGAGTAGATAAAGGGTGAGTAGATATATCTGCATGAATAAGAATATCAAGCACCACTTTAGCATCTATTTTTACAGCCAGTTTTAGGGTATTAATGCTAATAGCTAGCTTAAGACTATCTTTGAAAGCCCATAATTCTGCCATGTTATTTGTACAGATACCAAGATTCCGTAAAATCCCTTGATCCAATTTCCCTTGATTTGTAAGTAGCCCTCCACTGCCACTTCGTCCAGGATTACCAATAGACGAACCATCAATATCAAGCTTGAATCAACCAATTGGTGGTTTAACCCAAGAGATCATAATTTGCTTGCTAATATTAGAAGTCTTAGTTCCTCCACTAAGAGCATCATTGCAAGGCTTACTCGGGGGAAAATGTTACTGTTCCTAAAATTGCATAAAAATAACACTAATATTAACCTTAACTTCTATAAACAGTTAATGTAAGGTTGCTAATTGTCGATTAAGATTAAAGTTATGGTTATTAACCATATTAAATTAAATTGAATTTAGAGTAAATAAAATTTTAAGCAAAAACATCATAAATAAATATTTCTAAATTGAAATTTTCTGGTGTGACATAAATTACAAAAGCTTCTAAAGGTCAATGAGAATGGGGTCCAATATTGAAATCTTTGGTTAGGCAGGAAAATATCTCTAAAAATCTCACACGGTCCCGTCTTCTTCTTGACCCAATTATGTTCAATTCCGGCAAAATTAATGGTAAAATAAATCAATTTTCATGTCCAAATTTTGCTATTATTATTATTATCAGTGGCGTTCTAGTATATCCTATGTTAGTGTTCCTCATACAAGAGTTTTATTTGGATAATATTTTATCTCGAAATTGAAAGTTGAAAAAACTGCTATAGATGGATATAAATATTTGTCTTCTTCTATTTATATCACATAACTCTCATTTTAACTCTATATGTACACAAACAAATTTTAAACTATTGTTTATATTAAATTAACAAATAGGTTGTGGTTTCCTACAGTTTAATGGCAACGGTTATAATTTTTTAATGTGAAAGGAAGGATACGGAATGACAAATTTGCTCTCAACGCCAAACACACATATAAAACAAGTGTCATTAAGTAATCAGAAACCACCGCCTATTATAATTTACTATAGACATTTAATTTGAAACAGTGGGAGTTGTATAAAAAATGACTATGCTCTTCAATTTATCATTTAATATTTTCACTTATTATTTTTGGCATGTAATCTTATGGTTTTGTTTCTAAAAAAATGATTGACACCGATTCTGAGGGTCCTCTCTTCCTCGTTTGTAAAACTAATGGATGAGTTAAATCGTGAGATATTAAAACAGTTTGCATACTAATAATTCACAAGAGAACAGATGAGTAGGAATTGAATTCTGAATTATACCTTATAAGTGAAGGTAAAGTTAACACAATATTATTCATGGTAAATTTGTCAGTTGAGCTATGTACCCGGAAAGCGTAATCTAAACCCATTAAAAGTTCACTTTGGGCTCGGATATGTATATATGACAGACTTGGGTTTTATTGGGTCTAGTCCAGTCTCCCAGCACTTTCTTCGTCTTTTTTTTTATTATTATTTTAAAATATTTAAATTTCTCTTCTAATTTGCCTACTTATAGGGTACACCGTACACGTGCTGATTTAGCCAGTTCCCTTTTAGATGATTTAAATGTTTGTATGCCGTCAATCATACATGGTCTGTTCGGTCATGTGTATCTAGCTTTGTGCTGGTTGTCTGAATTGCACTTGTTTCTTAAACATACAGGTCCCGTGGCCCCTTGAACTTATAGCTAACTTAGAAGCAATCAAGAAGTATAATCAGGTGGCTATTTGACTCTCTTTTATATACAAGTAGCACAAATTTTCACTCCCGATCATGGTAATAATGTTCTACAGCATACAGGTGATGATTTTTCTGTTGAAAGATAAAACGCGCGAAATATCCACAGCGCTGGATGAAGTAATTGAAGTGCATGAATGAATCCTATTTTTGTTCTTTTTTCATATGCATAGTGGGAGCCATCTCGGTCTTGCTCTGGAGCTCTGTTCCATACAGCAAACACTGAGCAGCAGCGCCATCAAAGCAAGATGTGAAATAGAAAACAGTTTGACGAATGCATTCATTCATCATTCTGTAGATTTATACTAATGGCTGCAAACAACATTTTGCTAATTAATGCTTTGAAATTATCTTTGTGGTCTGCAGATTTTATCATTCAAGATCAATGTGGGGCAGTTTCCTCATTTACCAGATTTGGTTACTCCAATCAATTACAACTATTTCTACATGTCCTATCCTATCGCAGAAAATGTCAAGGACTGGTACAAGAGTAGGATAAGTATCCTACACTTTGTTAAACTTTAAAATAAAAGATAAATAATATTTTCCATGCCTCTCAACTTTCTCGGTTGTAGTTTTGATAATTTACTAGAAAAATTCAATGTTCTAGAGTATTATAAATGTTGTTACTTCCATCAATTTTCGCAGTTAATATAAACATATTGAGACCACGTGACTTTCACATGACAAAACTTGGGGGGAAATTTATGACCCTACAAATAACTCCCTACGAGAAATATGTGGAAAAAAAATAAGAATAGGAGAAAAAAGTGCTATGCATGTGCAAGACTGGTTTTTATCCTATTGATGCTTTTCTTAAGGGGTCAAAACCTGTTTTTTTTCTAAATGTCCCAGAGTTTGGTAACATGCTATTCCGTCAGATTTAAGAGTGAAATTGAATGGAATAGACAATATTAATACTTTAAAAAAGTTTAGTTGAATGACTTTACATTTTTTAATTTATGGTAAAAAAATCAAAAGCGAGAGAGCTTAAGCACCTAATATTTATTTAGGCATAAGATATTCGAAATACTTTTGCGTTAATTCTTCCAAACCCGCCACGGCCCAACTATTAATTCGGCCAAACCCGCCATTTTTATGTAAGACTACCTTTAAAAGACCTCTCATCCCCGCTCCCGCTAAATATCACACTGACGTCGCTAATGGAGGAGGAAGAAAAAGAAACCGCCCAAATCCTAAAACTCTCCGATCTCATCAGCCGTGCACGGCCTCTCACCGGTACCTTTTTTCTCAATCCTAACCCTACAATATCTTCATCAAAACTACCCCAATCAACTGATGGGCATACGAAGCACACTAAATATTTCTCTCAGAACGGTAGAATTCTCAAACCCTTGAGCAATTCAGCTGTCCTCGTCGGAACCCTAACTTTACCTTGTTATTATGGTAAAAACGACGACGTTAATTTCAATATCCAATGTAGCTGCTTTCAGTTTACTGACGGCTCTGCCACCATTTGTTGTGACATTCTTGATTTTTATCCGGATTTAATTGGTAAAAGTATTCGTATTTGTGCCTGGAATTTTATTCCTTTGAAATGTGGAGCTAAGATTGGTGGGTTTCTGGAAATTATTGGATGGGAATATCTCGAATTCGTTTCGAATACTTCTGCTTTTTTGTTGTCTATGTATTCTTCAAGAATTGATTGTAAAGATGATTTAAAGGCTAAGTATTCAGTTTTTGGTGTCTTGGAGTCCTTAAGTCCTCTCTTTGTGGTACCTTCTTCATCATCTGGTGGTAATTCAACAAGGGAATTGATAAATATTTGTGGGTTTCTATCAAAAGTCTTAGTTTGTGAGTGCAAATTGTGTAGTAGGTGTAAAGATTCGAGAACAGAATTCCGAGTTTTAAGTGAAGAAAAGTATAAAGGTCATTGCTTTGTGAAGCCTTTAACAGTTTACTTTTGTGGGTCTGCTTCATCTTGGCACCCTGTGATTTCGAGATTGATCCGTAGTGTTGTTTCATTTTCGGGACTGAAGAAAAAGTTGGTTTATATTGGGAAGGAAGATTCTCAGGTTATGTATCTAACTTCGGATAACGCTTCCTTGCATCTTCCTAAGTTTGAAAAGAATTGGATTCCAAATGAAAAGTTAGCTGAGATAAGAGGGTTTGGTGAGATCTGTAGCTATGCTGGAACTGTTACCGGGATATATATGCAGGGCATGGTTGTTGAGTTGGATCAAGAGTTCCTGCTTTTGTTAACTGACCACCAGCTCCTGGTACCTCATAGTTTGAGAGTTGGCGCCATTGTATGTGAAGTAGCTTTTACAGTCTATAATTTTTATTTAATTGAGTGATACATAGAAATTATCGGTGAAGTCTGTATTAGTACATTAACTTATGCCTGTTATACAAAGTTATTTTTTTCCAGTAACTCTAACGGAACATTCCTTCTACAGGCATCTGTTAGAAATGTTCATTTGATAAAACCGAAGTTTTCTTGGACAAAAGCAGTCATACTTGGTGCTTGCTTCTTAACAAGCATTCGTGTGGAATCATTTTCTCCCTTTGAAGCAGGGTTAGCATCTTACCTGCACCGAGATTTGTTTTGATTATGAATTTGCTGATAAGCTGTACAACTTTGCTAATATTTTTCATCCTCAGGTGCTTTATGAAACCCCAATCCCAGAACCTTCTCCGAAAATTTATCGACTCGTTAACCTTCTCTGCAAGATTATGGTAGGAAAATGTGACTTATTTCTTTGTTACCCGACATATATAGTTGACTTGTTGCATGTTTATTTTGTTTCAGGGTACTACTTGGTGTCACATGTTTCAGAAAAAAGTTTACTGGCATTTTCTCAGAGAAGGAGATTTTAGGATCAAATCATGTAACTAGTTAAATTTGTCTTTTGATTTCTATTCGCAGTCTAAAATTCATTTTTTTTTTCGAAATATTATTTTAAACTGATTGCAACAGTTACAAGGTATTTCCAGAGTGAAGGACTTGCTCAAAGATATGTCGCTTCATGTTTAGCCTCATCCATGTATATATCACGGGTAAGTTTACTGTTATGTTCTTTTCAAAAAGGAGAGTGACACATGGTTTTCATAGAGTTGGCACAATTCAACTGAGTTTCTTTTGGCAGCGTGGAGTACTTATGGAATACTGCAAGCATGGTTTATGTAGCTTTGGCAATGGAGAAGATTACAGTCATTTGAAATTGGTAAGTCTAAGCAGAAGTGTCCTCAAGGTCTAAATTCTGGCACCAAATATGGAAGATCTACCTATTTCTACCTCAATTTTAATGGGTATTGGCGATTAACAACTAACTTAGGATCATTTATTTCTTGAGGTGGTTCCCATATCTCTTTTAGTTATTCATTCCGACACCAGCTGGATGGAATTTCTGTTGGACTGGAACAGGAATTCCAATATCATGAATACTGTCAGCCACAGTACTTCTATATCCTGTTGCGGAAGATCTTACACAAAGAAGATAAGAAGAACCTTTTGCAGCAAAGATATTGGTGTTACATTTCTGGGGAATCTAAAGGTTCATTAACCAACTTTAAGACCTCTAAAAAAGCCTTTAATACCAAGTCTTTTTTTCCCTTTCTTTTAATTAATTATAGAAGTTTCACACGTGTTATTTATGTTGGTTTAATGTTTATGCAGGTTTCTTCATCCTCTGGAAGGTTGCAGCTAAGTGATGCTACCGGGAGCATTGATGTTCTCATGACTGGCATTCCAGGAATCTGGTATTCCAACACAATCTATGAGGTGACATAGTTTGCCTTGTTCTTTAGCTCTTGGGTTCTGTTTTGAGGTGCAAGTCTCTTTCCCCACATCCATCGATGTTTTTCTTGCTAATGTTCCAGTTTTTCTTTCTTTCTTTTGTTTCTTCTCAGGTAGAGGATTTCACTGTAATCATGCAAGGGGTACCTCATAAACTGGATCGCTTGGATATAGGCTTATCTGAAACGTTCACATGTCAAAGTATTTTCAATGGTGCTCAATTAAAGAAAGAGACAACGTTATCGCTGTATCTTCACTTCAATTTCAGAGACCAAAAACCACGACGTGATATGTGCCCTCCTTCCTCAGACTGGAAAGAAAGCTTTCAGGAGCCTGAATGCGGAAGATTTCACCTACTTTGGATTGAGCACAAATATCCTTTGCTGCAAAAGGTATGGCAGTGTTGCAAACACCGTCTAATTTGTACATCCTTGTACTCACCATAACTATATCTCCTTGCACACTAAGTTTGTAAACTTGGTTTTTTCTCAGTTAATCGGCAGTAAAGCTATATCAAACAGGTCAAGCGCGTTTGCTGAGGCTATACTCCTGCCTTGGGATTTGACTTTTACTAAGAAGGATGAACTTGCAGATTTGTCTACTCCCAGAGACCACCGAAGAAATTCCATAAAGTATTCCAGCAGAGATAAATTTGAGGAAGTTATAACTATAAAGAAATGTAAAACTGATAAAACATCAAATGGTACTTGCCTCTCAAGTAGTACCACTTGCAGCTACTCTTATTCTAGTGAGAGACATTGTGATTTGAGTTCCCAACTTGAGTTTCCATGTGTTATCTCTGGTAGAAGTTTCAAGGTTCCATGTCAAGGTTTTCTGCATTGTACTGACGGTAAGGCAATACCAAGTTCTGGTTGCGAACCAAATGGAAGAAGGGTATTCCTGGAATTTTGTTCTGAGAGTTTTCACATGTATGAGGTGTGTGGCATTTTTCCTTGCATACTTATTTATTTCTGTTGAGGATGATGAAACATTTTCATATTGTACTATCCATAAAAACTTGTTTCCTTTGAAATTTGCAGGGATTGAGAATTGGTGGTTACTATGTTGTACAGCACAATGAGAAAGATATGCTTTGTCACTCTATAAAGGATGGCGGCGGCAGTACTTTTTCTATTATTTCTAGAACATGTTTCTGGAGTCTGTCATTTTTATCTGATGAGGTTCTCAAGAGTCCCGGAATCTGTTCGGACATTAATCTGTTTCTTCCTGTTGATATCATAAATTACTTAAAGGTTGATAATAAGGTATCACAAAGCGGTCAAACAAACACGTATGCTTCATTTCAAGTGGAGAAAGATGTACAAAATGGCAATTCACTGGTGCTATCTTTTGGAACGTCTCATTCTAATATCCTTTTGCCTGAAGGAGATCTTATATCTTTCCATGGACATGTATTGGCTGTTCATGATTTTAGTCTTGATTCGTTCGTTGCGCATCCAAGAAATGAACCGATAGTTTCTGAAGTATCACGGATCATCTGTATCCATGTCCTTAAGGACCATAGCATGGTATTTTCCAAATTCTTAACATCACACTTTATCTTTCAGCATTATTGTTATATATTATTTTCAGTACCTTATTTCATTCTAACTTATTGGCTAGGCCAGGATTTTTGGTGCCCAAGGTGATTATGCATGGCCTACAGGATTTGGAGAAGGTATCTACGCCACCTTTCATCGAGTTCTTGTATTTGGGTATGTCTTATTCAGTATATTCTGATTTAATCTCTTTTTAACATTTTGACAAAAGATGTTCTTGTGTCAAAAGGACTAACATTGCTTGGAAATTGAAAATTATAAGTGAGATGATAATGCTTTATATCTCTGTTAGTTTATAGCAGTACTTGGATTCACATTATATATATAAAAATGTACTATTGTAATGGTCACATGTTTGATCATTGATGAGAGTTTTGTCTATAAATTGCTTACAAAACCTTCGATAACATAAATTGAACTCATGTTCGTTCCACAGTGAACAGAATCAATACGGGTTAACACCTGCATCTTTCATTGTTGTCGAGTCTGCCAATGGTGTCAATTACTTATCCGAAGAAAAGAGTTATTTGGCATCCACATCTGCACTCACTCAGAGCATAACTTCAGTTGATGCCTCTCCAACGGCATTGAGTTGTGAAATCAATAAGAACATGGATGTAAAACCGATGAAACTTCGTTGCAGGGTAATGAGTGTCCTAGCTATCTTAACTCCTTTCTGATGTGGTTTCCCATTTGCTCTTTGCTTAGTTCTTTACAGAACTCTTGTTTTTTTGCAGGTTGTTGCCCTTTATATTCTCATTCTCGAGAACAGAAAATCTGTATATCCAAGCATTAGAGTTGAATCCTCGTTACCTGTCATTGATATCCCACTAGCTGGCTTTATTTTGGGTATGTGTATCAGATCTTTTCAGAGTTAGATTTTAAACTATGAGGATGGTTTAGGAGAATGTTTTCAAGGGCTTCATGTCATGTGACATCGACGGAAAAGCCTGAAATTAAACATTTGTTGCTAATTTTCTGTTTTCTGTTTGAGGGAATTCTGGTGGATGAAAAAAACATAGCTATTTTTTTTTTGTCTGTGAAGATGATGGCTCATCAATGTACTGTTGCTGGGCTAATTGTGAGAGAGCTGCGAGTTTGCTGAGATTTCATTTAGAAATAACTCCACATGAAGCTTGTGCAAGAACTTCTCGTAGATCTCAAACGACTGTGATTAAGAAGGCCTGTGGATCCACCGCTGATCACTTGAACAAAATCTTGACGAAGCATGGCAGAGTAATCGTGAAAAACTACGGGTCCATGTTCGATTCTTCAGGTCTAGACCTTACATTTTCTGTTGGCTCAGAGAAAACTCTCAGCAGAGCTGATGAAGACTTCCTCAGGTGCTTAATAGGAAATGCCTGTTTAAGCACATTATGGGTAAGTTTACATGATTTTTGGCAATCTGCATAATGGGGGGTCCTTTTGTTCTATCTTCGACCGCTTTTAACTTTACATAATTTTTTAATTTTTTACATTACAGTCAATTGCTGGTAATCTCATGGATTCAACTACTACTTCCTGGCTTGAACAGCAATTAACTGAAATGGGAATGGGAATGGACATGCTTCCCTGGCAGCATATATGGACTGAAGGTGTCTATCACATCGACCCTCTTGCTGAAGCAAGGGAAAAAATTCAAGAAATTCTGAATCATTAGCTTTCTGTATTATCAACATTATTTAGTATTCCCTCTGTCCAGAATTGAATGTCACTTTTTTTTTTTTTAATATTAATTTTAACCAGAAGGTGAACATTCAGTTCCTGACGGAGTAATTGTATATAATTTCTTCTCCAAGCAAAGCCTACTTTTGTCTAGTGTTGGAGTTGCATATTTGACTGTATATAGCAGGTAAAGGAATACAAGTGACTTGTTATTCCCTTTTGGCATTGAATATGCACCTTCATATACAAAATGAATAGGAAAGTAGGCATTTAATTTTGAAATGAGCGAGTATAGCTTTGACAACCTTCAAAGCTTTGTATTCATTCTCCTAATCTGAAACTAAAAGTGAAACTCAGAGTATCACTCTGCAAAATTGAACTAACAGTAGAAAATTTCTGTACATTGCAGCAAAAGAGAAGCCAATCATGGTTGGATTGCCACTTCTTTTTAGGACTTCACATCTACAGAGAATACTCATCAACTCATACGATACACGTAGCAGAAACTGAAGTTCTCCTTTCTCGTTCATACAATCATAAGATTCATCGAGTAATCTTCTGAGGCCGTTTCATTTTCAGGAGATGAGAAACACCCGCTACTACATGTAGCCGACTGTTTGGAACACCTGTTTTTGCCAACGCGTTCCCATTTTTGTCCAATAGCACAAAGCAAGGTACGTACTTTATATCATAATGGAGTAGCTGCAAGAAAATACATTAAACGGTATCCAATCACAAAACATGTTTTTCATTTTCACTCAAGTAGAAAAGTTCATGACAAAAGTAAACTCACATTGTAAGAAGAATTATCTCAATGCAAGAACACAATCATCAAAATTCCCAATATAGAATCAGAAGAGAAACAGTGATAGGCTCTACCAAGACTGAATCAGAAAAGAACATTAATCAGTTGCTATCTTCAATTGTACAACATTTCAGAAATTGTAGATGTAGTCAAACCAATGGAACTAGATTAGGTTGTAATTTCCACAAAACTATAGTTTATTACAAATTGTGAACATTAACTAACCTTGGCAACAAAAGAGTTCTCTTGAAATGTATTTTGATTTCTAATCAAGAAAACACAACCAGAAATAGCACTTTTATATGGAACTTCAAAGTAGTAGTCAAGGACTATGTTACCCTGAATCTTTGTTTTGACTGCTGCACCCGTGTACGACACAATAAGATATGGGTGTGGGTATGAGATCTTTATCGGATGTGGTAAAAAGATATTGGGTACTTTTACGGAGACTGGATGCATCTCCAATGATGATCTTCTCCATCCTTCCTATAGTAACGAGGATATTAGAGGTCTATTTCCCATATTAAGGCATATTTTCCTTTACAAGATGTAGATAATTCGTTAACTTTTTTGTATGTCCCTAACTATTTCCATGTCCGTGTACTTGTGTCCGAGTTTCTAAAGGTGCCCTCATGTCCTTAGGATATAAGCATGTGACACTTATATGAGTACCCCACATCCGAAACCTGTACCCGAGTCCAGGTAACATAGGCCAAGAAATGCTACGACAGATGGCGCAATACTTCCACCATAAAACCATATGTCTCGGGTTCGACATCTATTCCCCTCCCCCGTAATAACAAGAAAAATTTAAAAACATATATATTGGAACTTCAAAGTTAGAATCATATCAAATGTTAGAAAATCAAATAAAAGATAATGGTACATTGTAATACTATTGATGAATGAAGAGTACCTCAGGTAACCCATTTATCATTCTCAGCATCAGCCAACACAATATTAAGCCAATCATTGTTCCTATTCTCAACTTCCATGACAAAATTAAGCAAAGAACTGCAAAGTCTACACTTTGGAGAGTAGAATTCAATCACTGTTGCTTCCTTCCCCATTGCTAAGGCACCTGCTAGACCTCTCTGCTCTGCCTCTCCTTGCTCTTCTGGATTCAACCTCCTTTTCTTCTCACTCCTCTCCTTCATTCCAGCATCTAACGACGTTTTAATCAAGGGATTCTTCGGGGATTTCGACATTTCATTCACAAAATTGAATGCCACTGAACTAAGATTCTTAACAGATTTGAAAATCCAAGGAGTTTCAAAGTTGCAACTACTGGAATTCTGGACATCCCATGGCCATTTTAAGCAAAACAGAGGATTTTTGGGCCCAGAAGAATCCATCTTAACTTTCTTAAACCCTAAAATCTTTCAGCCGTGCATCAACAAAACCCCTGACAGTCATAACGATGATATGAAAAATCAGATAATTTGCTGTTAGCTTATCGTCCATATTCACTACTAGTCTGTATGTTAAAAGTCACTCCCTCCATTCCTTAATAAAAGATTTTTTCAGGACATGTAGCGAAAATAAAAAAAATAAAAAAAAAAGTATTTGGTTAATCAAAATATCAACATTACTCTCTTAAATAAGACTTGTATACCACTAATTCAATTGAAGAGAGTAATATTAATAGTTTGATTTAAAAAAAAATCTTAATTTTGACTTCCTTAATTTTCACAACATGTCATATGAAAGTCTTATATTAAGGGATTGAGGGAGTACTAACTAGTCGATTACCAATTAGGATAACTCCTAGTCCTATTAACTAACATTTATTACTCTTATATATGTGTATTATATTATAGTGTATGTAGTAAGTAAGGTGGAGTAGCTAATGGATTGGAGAGAACATAGAATCACCATCATTATCCTTGTTTCTCCATTATTGAGAAACTACGGGCTCGCGTTACCCGTTGGCCGAACAAATTAAATCATTGCGTCATTGCTGCTTTCATTAATTATGTGCTTGTGTGACTAGAATTAGTGGAATAATTTTCTAACAATTACGAAAATTTCTCGGGAAAATTGCGATAAAAAATAATCAACATTAGAACAAACAATTACCAGAACATTAATACAGTAGAATGAAAAAAGGTAAAAACTGAAGTGAAATCTTAATCCGATGGAAGGAAAAAATGGAAAAGTGGAAAACTTACAATCAGTATCAATTGAGTGATAAATCAGTTAACCGTGGCGGTGGCTCGTGGACGGCGGTGGCCGGAGGTGAGTAAAAAGCTTAGCAACCGGAGCTATTGGCCTCTGCAGATGCAGGTTTTTTTAGTTTTTTCCCCCAAAGACCTCAGTGAATGCGTTGTTTACCTATATTTTCTTACAATTACATTTTTAGTACCCTAAACTATAACATACTTCTCCTTTAGCACCTCATAGTTTTAAAATATACTATTTGCTCCCCTACTTTTGACTATATACCATATCTCTCCATTTTCAATTTTTTTTTTTCAGTGAAATTACTATACTCTTCAAATCTAGGTGAAAAAATATATTCTATCAAGTCAAAATATTTAGAAACGAGCACTATAAAACTTATTCATAAAAAAAGAGCACTATCAAACTATTTTTTCAAGGGAAAAAAATGTGTTTCTTGGGAAATAATGAGATATGGCTGGTTGGGCCCAAAAGGCTTGAATATATGTATATTCCATTTCTACCCAAAAAAAAAAAAAACCTGCACATGTGGAATCAATTTTGAATTTTTGAATCAAAATATCTACTTTAATTTAATGATACTGATAAAAAATTATTATGTTAGGTAAAAATTACTATTTTGAATATAAAATAGAGAAAATAGCTATTTATGCCCCTTTATCTATTTTCAAAAGCAAGTTATGTCCCTTTTCTTTTTTGGGTGCCATTTATGCC
>JAOWBF010000037.1:1988424-1998789 GCA_028566175.1 Vinca major
GAATTTCTTTTTTTGCCTCTATTTTTTTTTTCTCCGAACTCTTCCTGTATCATCGCCTAAAATAACAAAAAGATAATTCGAAACTCTAAACTCCAATTTGATAGATTTAGTTATTTAGTTAAACAATCAATGTTACTGAATTTAAATTGCTCCAACTGGCCGAGGCCTGAGCAGCCTTTTTTTTCTAATTTTTTTGGTGAAAATTTAGATAGTAAAAATTAAGTTTCAGAATTACGAGACATGGAAGATAATATCACTTTTTGGTGGATTGATGAATGCTTGTTTAAAACTAGCAAATATCATAAGATTTTGAAAATTTTCAGATTTCATCCAGAACAATTAGAACAATACTGAATTAATTAATATTTTTAAAAATTAAATAGGATTTAGAATTCGAGTTACGAATCTACAATCATTCTACACTCAATATTACGTAGAAATTTGAGTTTGAAAGCTTTTTCATGTGACATTACCTTTGTGTTCTTGACCCGTCGGGTCTGTACAAATGGGCTTCTAAGCTGGACTTTAACTTCGTATCTCCAATTGGGGCGACCCAATATTTCGTAGCAGTTGGACTCATATGCACCACTCAACAAAGACCAGCCCATGGCGGGAATTACAGTTTGATGGAGTTCGTAGTATTTTCTTTGGATTTTTGGAGCAGGTCCACGTTAAGTTTATGATTTATAATTAACGGTGTTATCACAAAATTATTTTTTTCATTTTGTAGTGACATAATCAATTCTGAACCATACAATTTAATGGATCTGATACATATCAGAACTATTCTATTTTCCTTATCCTCGAGGACCTCCACTAATACTCAAAAATAAAATTTTAGAATAGATGCTAAAAAATAATCCACAAATATTAGTTTGTATTTTTTCCGATTCAAAATTTAAGTCTTTTTATGAGTTGTTATTTACTGACTGATTTACATTTACATTATTTTCTCATCATATTCATTTTGCTCAAAATATATAGTTTTAATGCATACCATTCAAAATGAATGTTAATTTTTAATTAAAAATATAACCTAAAAAATAATAAACATTAAAAAAAATTAACACACTTTAATTTATTAATAATGTGATAAAAAAACGTAACATAAAATTGGGACATACCCTTTTTTTTTTCTTGCCTTAGAACACAGCAATAAGTACAATTGAAGGAATTTTTTTGCTTTATAAAAAAGAGGGAAAGGAAACCAATCAGACCGAAAACTCCCATTTTTCTCCCAATGTTTTTACTTTCTATTTCTGTCTCTCTCTCTCTCTCTCTCCCTTTGAATTTTCGTTTTGGGTGGGTCTATGCCTATAATGTGTTTGTCAAATTGTCCCTGAAACAAAAGAATATGCCACTGTGCCCACAAAAAAAAGTGTTGCTTTTTTGCAGACATTCAGTGATATGCTAAATTGGTTCCTTCGAGTCTTGTCCTTTAAATTATTCCACTCTCTCTCTCTCTCTCTCTCTCTCTCTCTTCGTTTTCAGGTACCTCTCTTCATATAATTATTACATAATTATGTGTTTTTTTTTGTGCTGCGAACTTCCTAATTCTTTGGTGGGTTTCTGTTAATTATAGCACAAATTTTGTAGTACAAGAGTTTTGAGCGCAATACTCTTTGATTTCTATTGATTGCATGGTTCTGTTCTTCATCTTTTTCTAGAAAAACCCTTACTTTGGCAAATGGATTTCTGGGTTTTGTCTATTCTGATGTTTGAGTGAGAGGGTGAAAGATTAATTTTTGTGATTTGGGTTTTGAGAAGCTCTCTTTGGAAATGAGCGGCTGAATTACTTAAAAATCGACATTCATTTGCCTCTAGTTTGATAAACTTGTTTCTTTTATTGTTATATTGCTTTCCAAGTTCACTTCAGTTTCCAATTATATAACTTAATAATAGCTGCTGTTTCATTTTATTGATTGCTTAATTACTTCTGAAATTGAAAAAGAATCTGATGATTGCCTTTTTAAAAAAAAAAATATTTCTTTAAGCATTATTTGTCAAGTTGCAATCTTTTTATGGGCGAGCTGCTATATGGCTCCCCAGAAGTCTGTTTGGCAATCTTAATTAGCATGTTTTTCTAGACTTGCACTTGTAGTATAAGTAATCGTTTCAGATCCTCAGAGGCTTATATAGTCCAGATGGAATGGAAGAACCTATAATAAAGACTGCTATGAAGTATTGATTCATATAGCAAATATTGATTCGTACTTGACAAAGGCCTCGTTGAAATTAATAGCCACCTCAATGTGTTTTATTTGATATCTGGATGCAATTCTTTCTTCAGTCAAATATACATTGTAATGCGGGGAGAGGTGTAGGACCTTCGATTCACATCGAAGTTATGGGTTTTTAGAGGAAAACCAACAGGAAACCTAATTTAGAGGCTAATTTAGCAAACTCTGGTTTTTTAAAGAATAACACAAAGCTAGATGCTAATTCATATTAATGTATAAGATATAAACTGATTTGCCATGCTAAAAATGGACTTGAGCTTAATTCAATCCCTCAAAAGGTACCTCAAGAGGGGAGGATTGCCCAATCCTTATATATTGCAAATATACACACAAACTAGTCGATGTGGATCTTTAACATACAATGCTGGAAAATATAAATATGTATAGGCTAATCATACTACCCTAAAAGATTCTTGCTGCTTTAGAAAGTAGTTAATATGGAAACTAAATTATGCTAGGATCATAAATTCTAATAAAACAGAAACAGTAACTTCCTAAAAAGATTTAACCGTAAGCTATCCTGCTTCCTGAATCACGTTGTTCGAGTGAGCAAAAATATTGTTTGTTTGGCTCGACTGTTGGCATAAAGCATGTGAAGTTTCAGTAAATTGTTGTTTATGAGTTCTATTAGAAGTCCTATTCAAATTTTAAGGGTTGGCATAAATTTTGCAGTTAGTTTTTGAGGGGCTGGAATTTATGCGCTGGATTCTGAGTCGAGCGAAGTCAATTGAGTGGAATATTGCTCAATGGGATCTGACAAACAGTCCGCTGGTTTACTAGATACTCTTAATATGGAGACAGTCAGAACAATTTTAACTCATACATATCCTTATCCGCACGAGCATTCACGGCATGCGGTCATTGCTGTAGTTGTGGGTTGCCTGTTTTTCATATCATCAGACAATATGCATACACTTATACAGAAGTTAGACACCAATATTAAATGGTGGTCTATGTATGCATGTTTGTTGGGATTTTTCTATTTCTTTTCATCTCCTTTCATAGGCAAAACCTTCAAACCAAGTTATTCAAATTTCAGTCGCTGGTAAGCTATCATTTCACTTTGGGCCAAAATGGAAGCTTCTGTTTAAGTTGTATTGTGGTTTTCTGGCACAGCATTATCAAGAGAATGATTTTGAGGCTCTTACTATGCAGGTATATCGCCTGGATATTAGTGGCTGCCCTGTATCATCTCCCCAGTTTTCAATCTATGGGAGTAGATCTCAGGATGAATCTCTCTTTGTTTTTGACAATATACATCTCTTCTATTTTGTTTCTTCTTGTGTTCCATATTATATTCCTTGGGCTCTGGTATCTTGGCCTGGTTGCTCGTGTTGCTGGAAATAGGCCTCAAGTCCTGACAATCCTTCAAAATTGTGCTGTAAGTCCTGAGAATACATACATATGTAAAGAAAAGTGTGGGTGCCTTATATTTTTACTTCATTTTCGTGTAGGTTTTAAGTGTTGCATGCTGTGTCTTTTATAGCCATTGTGGCAACCGTGCTATTTTGAGACAAAGACCATTTGAACGGAGGAATTCAGGTTGGATCTCATTGTGGAAGAAAGAAGAGGTGAATACATGGATAGCAAAGTTTCTCCGCATGAATGAGTTGAAAGATGAAATTTGCTCATCCTGGTTTGCTCCAGTTGGATCTGCTAGTGATTATCCACTTTTGTCCAAGTGGGTTATTTATGGAGAGGTAGGGATCTTAGCTGTTTATTTCATCTACAATCATCAATATTGTTACTGGATCTTATGCTTCTATTTCATGTATTTTTTTTAATTTTATTTCTCAGTTGACGGGCAATGGGTCACATTCACAATCATCAGATGAAATTTCTCCCTTGTATTCTTTGTGGGCCACTTTTATAGGACTCTATATTGCCAATTATGTTGTGGAAAGATCAACAGGGTGAGTGTTAGATAATGCCTACTTTGGCATTTTATCTATAAATTGTTATTTGGTTAGACTTTTTGTTTCCTTTGTAATCTTGCTCCATATTCTCATTACTGAATATGCTTTGTTGGCCAAGTTACTCTAGTAGAATTTTATTTATACATTAACATATTTTCAATTCCAGCTGGGAAAGAAATAAACATGTTAGTATGCTTGTTAGTGGTTCATTTTATGAGGCCTCTACTTATCGTTTAATTTGCTCTATTTTCTGCAATATGCAATCAACAGATGGGCTCTCAGTCACCCCATGTCATTGACACAATTTGAAAAATTGAAGAAAAAGCAACTGAAGCCTGACTTTCTGGATATGGTTCCTTGGTACTCTGGGTACGGTCTCTTTTTTATTTACTCGAACAAGCATTTGCCCAGGTGCAGGGGTTAGGTGGACGAGGGACGTAACGAAAGCTCATGTTTAATGTCATTGATGATTGCATGTGCAGGACATCTGCTGACTTGTTTAAGACGGCTTTTGACCTATTGGTTTCAGTAACTGTATTTGTGGGACGTTTTGATATGCGTATGATGCAGGTACAACCGAACCATCGTATTATCCTGACCTATATGCTAGGAATCCATGTCAATAGTTTCCTCTACATTTGATCCTACTTTTATGTCATTTGGATAATTTGGTAATTCAGGATAAAGATATGTATTTGCTAGAATTAGAATGTCTTACAGTATGTCAATGTATGGTAAACTCTTAGTGGAGTTATTTTGCTATCCTCAAAATGAACATATATTGAAGGGAAAAAAATGCAAATTTTCCTACTTCTGCATAACTAGTTCTTTATATTCCTCTATTTCCTTTTTGGCTTCCCTTGTTATCAGGCAGCAATGAGCAGAGTTCAAGATGGAGCTAAGCAGGAAGATCTGCTATATGATCAGTTCAGTGATAAGGATGAGCTTTGGTTTGACTTTATGGCTGATACTGGTGATGGTGGAAATTCTTCATATACTGTGGCACGGCTTCTTGCTCAGCCTTCATTACGGATCCGAGAGAAGGATTCTGTGCTTAAGCTACCTCGTGCAAACCTGCTCCTGATTGGGGGCGATCTCGCGTAAGCGCTATTACATAGTTATTCTACTAGAGGTCGTAGTGTGCTTAATGATCTAACTGTAAAATGAAGACTTCTCTAAGAATCAGGGAACTGTAGGAGCTCTTTTTGTTTTTTGTTTTGTTTTCATGGAGACAAATTTCCCGAAGTTTTGGCTTTTGTGGCTCTTTTAGATGTGCTCAGCAGTTTGTAGTATTTTCACATTTATTCTTTCAAAAGAGTAATATTTGTTCTTTTTTTTATTAGTGTTCTATTCCGGAATCCTTAAGAGTCGAGATAAATTTGTCTTTTGTTCTAGTAATATTTCTTCAAATTTTTATGCTTTTAAAGAATTTGGCTTGCTCGTGTCTTTCTGGTGTCTTTGCTCGTTGAGAAATCCTTCAGCCTCTTTTGTGTTTTCTAGATGCCACTAGTTCCTTTCTGGAATGATATCTTTCAATACAGAATCATTTCCAAATGCGTGTAGAAACCTCTTGAAAATCTTAATTTAGTTTAACAGAAACTCTAGGCATCTTGTTGGAAAACCTTTTATCTTGGTTGTTTGAGAGGTAATAACTGTTTGGTTTTGATTTTGTTGCTCTTTCGAGTAAACTTGTCTCAGTTTGTTTACCCTCATAGTATGTCTTTTCCACAGAATGCTACTTGAAGCTTTGGGTTCATTTTGAACTCCATTGGTGTTAAAGCGTACTGGATTGTGGGGGTTCCTAATTTTTGTCTTTTTTGTATAGATACCCTAATCCATCAGCTTTTACATATGAGAAGCGTCTCTTCCGTCCCTTTGAATATGCACTTCAGCCTCCATCGTGGTATAAAGAAGATCATATTTCAGTTGACAAGCCGGAATTGCCTTGTGGCGAGACCCAATTGAAGAATTATGACGGTCCTCAGTGTTTCGCTATCCCTGGAAATCATGGTTGGTCTTGGATTCCCCTTAATTGCTTATTTTGAATGAAAAAGATATATTTCCCATTTAGCTAATGAGATGATGTTTTGAGTATTAGTATTGAACTTGATTTTGTTCCTTTTGCTAGTAAACATTACATATCTTGTACTTCATTTGCATTTTACAGACTGGTTTGATGGACTTCAGACTTTCATGAGGTACATTTGTCATAAAAGCTGGTTAGGCGGGTGGTTCATGCCTCAAAAGAAGAGCTACTTTGCTTTGCAGCTGCCCCAAGGGTGGTGGATATTTGGTCTTGATCTTGCTCTACACTGTGATATTGATATATACCAATTTAAGTTCTTCTCAGAGTTGATTAAAGATAAGGTTTTGTATCTGCATAATCTTCAGTTGGAATGCCGTATGTTATCTTTAGCAGACTTTCAGATGCCTGGGAGTCTATTTCCTCAGTGTTTGGTCGGTGTTTTCTTATACATGTGGAGAGAAGTAAATGAAGATTGTTTCTTCAAATGGACTCTTATAAAACTGAATGCAACCTTTTTGTATGGCATTAATTTGAAACAATATGTTTGTCCTATTCTAAATTGTCGTTTCAGCTTATGTGTAAGGCGGTTGGCTAAGACAACAGCTTAAAAGATGTTTCTTATAACAAAATTTTCGAGTCAATAGACTTAATTCTAGCTGGGTTTTTTTGTTTTTGTTTTTTTATATTGTAGATGGGCTATTAATCTCACAATATTTTACTAGCTTTGGTTGTAGGAGTTTAGTGTTGGCGTATTACTGGCTATGACTCCTACCTACTTTTCCTTTAACTTGATCTTTAGATGTTACAGAGGAAAAGATGGTTTCTAGTTTTTCACTGCTTTCTTCTCCATCTTTCCCTCTCCTCAGGTTTTGTTGAACCAAATGGATTATTTTTTCAGGTAGGTGAAAATGATTCTGTGATCATTATGACACATGAACCCACTTGGCTCCTCGATTGGTACTGGGATGATGTTACGGGAAAAAATGTCTCGCACCTGATTTGGGACCATCTAAATGGGAGGTGTAAACTTCGTATTGCAGGGGACTTGCATCACTATATGCGACATTCATACATCCCGTCAGAAAAGCCGGTTTATGTGCAGCATTTGCTTGTAAATGGTTGTGGTGGGGCCTTTTTGCACCCCACACATGTTTTCAGTAATTTTGAGAAGTCATATGGCACATCTTACGAATGCAAGGCTTCTTACCCTTCTTTTGAAGATTCAAGTCGGGTATGTATGTG
The DNA here is from genome assembly GCA_028566175.1 of Vinca major. NCBI lineage: Eukaryota > Viridiplantae > Streptophyta > Magnoliopsida > Gentianales > Apocynaceae > Vinca > Vinca major. The sequence goes on from JAOWBF010000037.1 coordinate 1,995,849, forward strand.
GATCTTCTTCACCTATGGATAAACTAATAAATGGATATTAATTAATCTTCTCCTTTGATGATACTATGCTTGGCATATTCTTTTGATATTTTACACTGCCAATTTTCACAGATTGCTCTGGGAAACATATTGAAGTTTCGCAAGAAAAATTGGCAGTTTGATTTCATCGGTGGGATTATATACTTTGTTTTGGCATTTTCAATGTTTCCTCAGGTGATTTTTGGCTAACGTCCTCTTACCATTTTTTTGGGGTAGTTGGTTGTCTTGCATCAGCTCTCAACTGTTAATTTTAATTGCCTTCCAATTCCGTCCACACCCCAACCCCCCATGTGATATTGTACCCAATTATTCTTTCCCTAATGTTTGAGTTTCAATTTATAGATCATATAGAGAAGTGCTCCTTCATACTGTAAATTTCATGCAATTATACCATCCAAAAAAATAGAAAACTGATTGTTTTTCCTCTTCTTCTAGTGTAAGCTAGATCACATCTTGCAGGATGATACTTTTTCTGGTCACTTAAGGAGCTTCTTTGTCACAATATGGGATGCTTTTATGTATATGTTGGGACAATCCTATGTATCGTCAGCTGGTGCTTTGTTGTTGTTAATAATTGCAATAACTTTTGTACCCAACAAAGTTTCTCGAAAAAAGAGGGTAATAATTGGGATTCTTCACGTTTCTGCACACTTGGCGTCGGCATTGATTCTCATGTTGCTGCTGGAATTGGGTGTGGAGACATGTATCAGGCATAACTTATTGGCAACATCTGGTGAGTCGATCTCTTAAATTGATTGCAAGTTTAACGTAACCGGATTGGGATGGCATATTAATATATTATCAGTATAGTGCACATACACTCTGATGGATAAGCTTTTTAAATATATATTCCTTTTATCTGCTTTTGGGGTGGGGAAGGAGGTTATGAAGACGCGGTTGGATTATGGCCAACCTTATGCTTGAGATGGTATTTGATTGTTCGATCATTTTCACTAGATGGTAGTTAATGGGCTCTGATTAATTCTACCTAGAGATATTTTAGGATATTGAACATATACATAATTATTGAGCATGTGATTGCAGGCTATCACACACTGTATGAATGGTATCGATCTGTGGAAAGCGAACATTTTCCAGATCCAACAGGCCTTCGGGCGCGTATTGAACAATGGACATTTGGGCTTTATCCAGCATGCATCAAGTACCTGATGTCTGCTTTTGATGTTCCTGAGGTGAGAAAGCTTTTCCATTCCGAAAAAAGGCTCAATTTGTATCCTTATACACTCCTTTTAATATTTTCCTGTTTTAGTTATACTTTTCCCAAGGTTACCTTTTTGTGCATTTTTAGGTCATGGCTGTCACTAGAACCAGTATATGCAAGAACGGGATGGAATCTCTTTCCCGAGGGGGTGCAGCAATATATTATGCTTCCGTGTTTCTTTATTTCTGGGTTTTTTCAACACCTGTGGTTTCTCTTGTTTTTGGGAGCTATTTGTATATCTGCATTAACTGGCTCCATTTGCACTTTGACGAAGCCTTTTCATCGCTACGCATTGCCAATTATAAATCTTTTACTCGATTTCACATCGATAGCAATGGTGATCTTGAAGTTTTCACTCTTGCTGTCGACAAGGTAAGATATTAATATTTATCTACGATATTCCATGCTTTGAAAACCGGTCCGGGCCGGTCTGATTTCATCTCTACGAATTGCCAATACATAGATGATAATGGACTGTAATAGACGAAGAACAATCTTTCTACTACCCTTCCCTGATTGGGGTTCTGCTATACTTGCAATTTATAGTTCTTGATCACGCTTCAATGGGGGTCTGCCCGTGAATAGGCAATTGTCACTAATAGAATTTCTGAGCCATATGTTTGGTCATTCCGGATATCTGTCCCACTCTGTCCCAATCCCTATTTGGTGGCTGAAAAACTAACCATTTTTTTGGGATTATGCAGGTTCCAAAAGAATGGAAGTTGGATCCTAATTGGGATATTGAACAAAAACAGAAGCTGAGCCACCTCAGAAAGTTCCCAAGCACATGGCGGGCGATTTCTTCTCAACAGGATCCTGTAAACACTGTAAGGATAGTTGATCATCTTGTTATACAACGAAACCAGAAGTCTGATTCCTGACCGTCTGGAAATAGACAATTACTCGTTGATTTGAGGTAATTCTTTTCCGGTAGAAGATTAACTTAGGTGTTCGATAGTATTGTATGTGGTATTATTCAGAAATCAGATTGAAAGAACGAAAAAATTGGTGGAGAGGGAGAAATTGTGAATGTACAAAAAAATGGGTGGAAAATTGGATTGTCTTATATATTATGATCCGTATGAAAAACATTGATCACTTTTAACACTAACTTTTGCATATTCTACTCCTCCAAGCTTTGCGTCCATGATCTAGATTTTGCGGAATTGCCAAGCATCTTTATCCACAACACTAATTTGTTTTGGGTAGGTAACTAGTAGTATATCATTATTTCTTCTGTTATCATTTATCTATCGTTTTAATATATATCACTAGTATTAAGAAAATAATTGAGATATATTAATTTAGGGATAAATAGATATTTTTACAATTCAATTAATATATTTATGCTGAGACAATTAACCTCAGTTGTTGACTGAATTAATAAAAGATATGAGTAAGTTTAGAAAAAAAATATATTTAATAATTTCTTAGTTTTTAAAGTGACAAATAATTAAAAATTGATAAATTATATGTAGACAACAGATAAATGAGAACAAATCAGAACATGGTGAGTAATAATTTATGATGACTTTATAACAAACCAAATTACCAACAAATATTACTCCCTCCATTCCTTATTAATTGTCGTTTAGGAGAAATTTAAGAGTCCAAATTAATTGTCGTTTAAGGTTCTTTTGTTAGGTGTCAACAATTCATTTCAATTATACCCTCAACATT
>JAOWBF010000037.1:2134785-2144901 GCA_028566175.1 Vinca major
ATGGGGTATGCTTCAATAGACCGATCTAGGGTTGTATATAATGTAATCCGCCCATTAGTGGCTTCAAAAAAAAAAAATCGCTTACTGGGCTAGTTTCTTTTGTTTGTTATGATCATCAATCTGAGACTAGGATAAAAGGGTGTTGGGCACAAAATTTTGGTACGATTTTTGGTTTTGATTTTTTTTTTTAAATTGAACTAAATTATTAATTTTTTTATATAGAAATAGAACATTGAATACTGAAATTATTTTGGTACGGTTCAATTTGTACTGAAATGTTAATTCTTCTTTTGTAGAGATCAATTAAATAAAATTTATTTAAACAAATAAAATTATATTGGACAATAGACATAAAAAAAAAACTAAAAATAGAATTACAACTCTAATAGGTATAATAAAATTTTTTTTAAAATAATTATAAAAATTTCGGTGATACCAATTTATGAATAAATCGAATCGAAAAATAAAGTCGGTTCAATATTTCAATTTAGACTAAATAAATCGAATCGAAAATTAAAGTTCGGTAATTTTCAGTTTACACAGTGAGCCCAAAAGATAAGGCAGAGGTGCTTCAATCTCAATTAAAAGTGAATGTAGGACTGGAAGCGACCCGGGAGCTGGATGGTGGCGCATTCCAATAGTACTAAATCCATCTCCCTCACAAAAATTCCCCTACTTGAAAAAATAAGTAGAATTTTTTTTCTCTAGGAATTAAAAAATAACCCAATGGTTGAGGTTGCTCCTTCCCTGGACGGAAAAAAAGAAAAGAAAGTAGATTGCTCATATACAAACCAATCAGTATATAATTTGTGAGAGGAAGGTCCGGCTTAGACTACGGGGAGAAAAATGAGGTGGAACTGGTCCGAGACCTTCCCCTATAAAAAATTCAATCAGTACTAATGTTGCACTGCAAACTCTACTTTTATAAGTAAAAGTGTAAAACACTAGTTGAATTTTTGTAAGAAAATAATAAAATCATACTTATTAGACCGGTCCCGCCCTAGTTACCCAGACTACTGGAAATGTTCCACCTTGCAAATTTTTAGAGAGAGGATGGTGATCCTTCGCATGTATATGAGTTCAAGAAACATGCACGGACAAGATTTCAATTTCTGGATGTGTCAAAAACAGAAAGCAAATCTAACCAATGGGGGTGCAAGGTGTGGAACCATAATCCCACTTTTAAGATCTTAAGAGATTACAACTATATCTAACACGATTCCCGGATAACCATAGATATACAACTAAGATTCCACAAAATAATGCAAGACATTTAGCATCAGGTTCTTCAGTAACAGAGAGCGTACTAATCACATCATTTTATGTGTGATAATATCGTTAATGTAACAGAGAGTGTACTAGAAGATCCAAAGTCGACCAATTGTTAAGAGAAAATAGACACATCCAAATGTTACAACATTTGAGCTCAGACGGGAATTGCCCAATTTGATATATACTAATATTAATATACAATTTATCAATTGTATTCTATTTGTATGTGGAATGGTTCTGCAAATATTCTGACATTTTTCCATTGAGGGATCATATGGTTCCTCAAAAAAATGTTTTAGCTGCTACAGCATACTACTTTAATTTAGAATTATATATACACTATTCTTGAAAACACATCGATCAGTCCAGAAGAAGCATAAAAAAAAAGTAAAAAAAAAAAAAAAAAAAAAACCTATTTTCATGGAAACTGAGCGTATTACCTTCCACTGTTGAAATTTTTTTGAATAAGATGGAAGGCATTATATGTCCAAGGACTAGTTTCCCGTTGTGATAGCCACCACTTCTACGCCAACGGAGAGTTTTGCGTGATCTCTACACATGGACAATTAACTTCTTATTAGCATCTTTTAAAATTTACTCTACTTCCGAGACATGAAATTAACATTATGGTTCCGATGCTAAGAAGCACCTGGCTGAACCAATCTAGGTCATCAGGTCATTTGATACCACGACTGAGATAGATGTTCAGGGAGACAACCAATATTGGTTCAGCACGGGGCTGACAGAACCAAAATGTGAAATTAAGGATTACATGCAAGAACCAACACAATCAAATGCAGTCATTAAAAAACTATGAAGATTGAGGAAGAGCTAACCTCATAGTTTATACAAGCTGGAATTTTCCAGTTTTTCCCAACTCCACATAACTAAAAGCGTGTATTATTCAATCTTCAAATGTTGATATCCGAAGGTGGAAGTTTCCAGAAGTTCCATGAATTAAAGTCCTCCTGAAACTAAAAAACCAAAAAAGGAACAAATGTTAATGACCATCATCAAGTAATATATGACTATATGCGTTGGTTCGTTCTGCAAATATGACTGACTATATGTCTATACGTACGACTATAAAGCCTGATCAGCAATTTTACTTGATGATAGTGGTTTTCCTTCTTTAATAGTCATATTATAGTCGCATCTAAAAGTATATTAACCAACTCAAAAGACAAAAGTACACCTGCTCAGATGAGGTCATGGCGGGAAACATGTCATTCACAAGAGTGTGAAAGGCGGTATATGATTTCGTGTCAACACGGCGGTTCACAACAATCTCACCCTGTAAGGGAAAAACACAAAAAGAAAGCTTTATGTATATTTGCGGAAGACTTCATATAATTTTTAGTCAGATTTAAAGCAATATACCTTGGGATTAATTATGAAGATTTTCCCTCTCGGAATACCAACTTTCAGATAGCTGAATTCATCAGTGTCTCTGTTTCCAAAACCAGCATAAAACGGATTTCTATCGGGAGGAAACAAAGCTCTGATGTCCTGGCAACAATTAAAATTATATGTATCACGACTGTTTGGTACTTTCCACTTTACTGCATTATAAAAATGAGAAAAACATGGACAGACATCTGGTTTGTAAGACGCTGTGTAGAAAAAGCCAATACTCAAAAACTAGATTATTGCACTTGAGCATTTTACACGGTTTAAACCGTCTCTTTGAAGGCCCATTTTGTCATGTTCACCGTTTGCAGTTGTAGCAAATTTAAAGATTTGCATAAATAGGAAATACAAATTTTACTTTAAGTTGCTTATTAGATTGATACCATGCTCAGCATTCACTTATTTACAAAAATAACATGCGGTCAAATAAATAGAAACAATCTTGAATTGAGGATAGGAAAAAAGAAGAAGCTGACACCAGCAAACTGACCTCCAAGCAAGCAATCTTGAATTCATGTGGTGCTCTTCTTACAACTGCAAATCAATAAAGAGTAGAAAATAGTTAAATTACACAGCTTAATTCTTCCCCAAAATTAGATAGCAACGAATGTGCAATGTAAAATCTAACGAGCCAACGCAGTAGCTTCGTTTGTAAAGCACTCCTTACCAAACCGAGAGGTCTCGAGTATGATGCTCACCAAGCGCATGCCCATCCCCCTCCCCCCTCCCACTATATATATAGGCTTACAAAACTTATTTAACAATGGGCCTACAAAATGACTTCACCATAGAGGGGGCCACAATGTAAAATTTTCTATTAACAAGACATACCAAACAGTATAAACGCTTTTTTGGACTAAAGTCTTATGTTAAAAAATTCTAATGATATACAAGCATTCAGAAAATAAAATAAATAACCAGAGACCTTCGCGGTAGAGAGAAGGGAAAAGACCATCTGGAGAAATAACAACTGGTCCCTCAGGTAAGCTTTTCCCATCCTGCAAATTAAAGGATGCATGTGTAGATGAAGGAAGTACACCTAAACCAGATACAGAGTTCCATCATTTCATATGGCAATACTAAACCATCCGACAATCACCTGCTTAAGATTAAATAGAAATTGTCTGGTAATGTAAGCTTGAGAAATTGCACGTGCACTCAGAAAAAGCAATTGATATCCATTCTCCTGCAGCATACAAAAAGTAAGTGAACTAGATCGAAATTATGTTATATTTCTGATACTTTTGCGTAGATATGAGGAAGATGGGGTATAGATTATTCATTTGTTTCGTGGATGAAGAAACACAGAAAAGTAAACAAGAAATGGAAGATAGGGTCAAAAGCTTCCTTTTTTTCCTCCGTGAATTCATCTTTCTATTTATGTTTGTGCTGATACATATCAGAATTATCCAAGAGAGAATACAGACCTTGATAGCTGAAAAGAAATGTGCAACACCTGTTTGTGACCAATCTACTCCAACCCACGGCATGACCTGTCCCAGAAGGTCAGATCTGCATTCGAACAAACTATAGGAATCAGACAACAACAACAACAACAACAACAACAAAGCTTTAATCCCAAAGAATTGGGGTGGGCAACATGAATCAAAGAAAGAATTGTGCCGTTAAAACAACAAAAAATGCTCATTTCAGACAAAAATCATATCAAACAAAGAAAGTCCAGAAGGATATCACGAATCTGTCTCCTCTCCTTTCCTTTGTTTCCCTTAAAACTCTCTTTCCAAAAATAGTTAATAGTGCAATATCAGAAAGTTGAGTAAAAAAACATAGATATTCTTGGCCACAAATAATAATCAAATGTGCAAATGTATGCCTAAGACAGCAAGACTTCTCTGCTAAAACTATTTAACTTCAGCACAATGGAAATGCTATAGAAATAACAGAAAGAGAACAGAAATCTGAGGATAAAAAGATAAAAAAGATCTTTTTAGTTGTTTCTGAAAATCATTCTGGCAGACATTTACAGTTTCTTAAAAAACTAGAATTCTTATGGGATGTATTTTCAGTACAAATAGTAATGATGAACTCCAAAAGTTACCAAAATAACCACCTGGTGATTGTCCCATCTACATCTGATATCACGATACGAGTATCCCACTTCCACAAATAAATTTGAGCATCAACCTGGATATCACAAAAAGGTAAATAAGTAGGCACACCGATGCGAAGAGCTAATCTATCTAGCAGAAGAAGTGTGTGGACCGATAGGCAATTGGCAAACTGTACAGGAAATTGTATGCAATGGACACATATTCATATCTTAAGAACATACACAGGAAACTACACAAGAATTTACAACCCATCATTAAAATTTCTTTAAAAACGTGAGAAATGATGACCTGCTGCTTTCCTAGCATTGGAGTTGAGAATGTGAATTCTACTGTATTCCTCCCTTCCTTCAGATTTAAAGATGCCAACTGTTCAGATGTTGGGGTGGCTGCCCTTATTTTTTTCTTAGTAATCTTCATTTTAGCCGGAGGAATGTCAAGGTTATCCGCCTTATTACACCCCGACATGTCTTTTTCATCTTCAGTAGCGTCCTTCCTGTTCTCAATCCTCTCAGCATCAGAAATTTGGTTAGAATTCAAAGCTGATTGTGGAACATTGCTGCTTCCTGATCTTCTGAAAGGATTAGACCAACTCCTCCAGCTCCCATTTGAAGCATCAAAGGAATTTGAAGAAATCCCTGCACAAGTTTAAATTCATCCACAGTTATTATGAAATGCAATCAGAATCCAAAATCCAAGTATGCCATTATTTCCGTAGAGAATAAACACCTCAGCAGTTACTGCTGCTAATTGAATGAAGCACACACTGGTTGACTATTCTGAAGTCATTTATGAATAGGCCAATGACAAGCATCCTCTTTTGATAAAGATAACTATGGCATAATTTCCGGAGAAATCCCCTATTAGTAACCCTTATCTATTTACGTATTTCTATAAATAGACTTATCTTTTTAGTAGGCTATTTATAACCGCATCTTTTTACGGGCCACTATAAATGTCCAATTAGTGAATACAGCCACTTTTCAGGCCAAAAAATGACACGTGACTTGCACATGCTCTCTGAGTGAAAGGTAAAAATGTCATTTACCCATCTGGCCCTATTCCTCCTCCACCATCTTCATCATCAACCCCCCTTCTTCTCCTCCTCCTCCATAAACCCACTCCCAAACTCCTCCATCCTCCTCCTCCACCCTAGAGCTATTTCTTCAAGGTTTCAAAAAGAGTGTTTCAATCCTTATCGAATTAAAATAAATAAATAAAAGAAGAAAAAGAAAAAGAACAACAAAAGAGATGCTTTCAATTGATCAAAAGCATGTCAAGATTCCCCATGCCACACCCACAAACACACCATGAAAACAAAAAGCATCTGCAGTCCCGCAGTCCCCTTACTGAGTAAGAGGAATGACGGAATTAGGAATGAACCTGGAAAGGAATTACAGGGACTCCTGTGGCGTATGACCATCTCTTCCCAAGTATGCTCCACGGAGACATATACTAGACACGAGAATTATCGTGGAAAGATAGAATATAGTTTGGAGCATAACATTAAGTTCAAATGAAATGTAACTCACAAATGATTTATCACTCTTTTAAATATAGAATGTGGAGATATTGAACCACCCGAGCCAGATGGTTGTTTGTTTTAGAACATCTATTTTTCCACGTTATGTATCAAATTGCAAAAAAGCAGTAAATTAACAAAGGCTTAAATCGAAAAATGAAAGTATGACTGCAAAAAATTTGCCGGTCCACATAAACAAGGTTCCTATAGTTTTCTAGAATAACATGTAAACAACAGTCTTTTACTTGAGTGAGTTACTAATGAAAATAACCTACAGTTGTTTCAATAAAGACGTATAAAGGTGAAATTTTAGAGAACCGAACCTGTATATCCTACATTGATAATATTGTTAACAACCTGCCATCAAATGCTATATAAAGCAAAAGATCTCGCTACTGCTCGGATAACAGGGATATATAAATGCAATAGTGCATACCAATTGCAGGGTTGGCTCCATTCTTCAGCTCCTCCCTACTTTTTGCATCTACTGTCCCCTCTGGACTCTTAGATAACTGGTGATCATTGTCTGCGTCCCCATTTATACTCATACAAACATCTTTCTTGAAAAATGTTTGCTTCAGTGGATCCGAATCTGACTCTAGTGTGTGGCCTAGAGGTGGATCAATCTCATGCACACGCAAACCGGAATCATCACTCCACATGTTCGGCAAGGATCTTGCTATTCTATTAATTTCTCGATGCTGTGATCCATTAGTTGCAGGAATATTGACCTCACTTGATATAATTTTTAACATACTTGTCCCGTTCATAGCATCATCAGGAAGATCTTCACAATCAGACCTATCTGTTGATGAACTACGTGTATGGATGATAGGCTCCTCCATATCCTCGGGATCAATGCCCTTGAGATCATCAAGGTCACCGAAAAGCAGCCGTTCTTCCTCTGAAACCTCTGTTAGTAAAAAGTTCGGCTGGATTTGATCAATTGTAGATATTTGAGGGTCATCAACAGGCTCTAATGGACGTTCAAACTCATTTGTTATATTTTCTTTACTGATACTTTTTTCAAGGGGTTGACAAGTTGAGTTGTCCCTAGGCTCATCCCCAACTGAATCGTATAATGGCTGAAAAGAAACCGTCTCCGAATAGATTTCTGCGACAACATCTTTTTCCATTGACCCACAACTTTCAGGAACCCTTCCACTGTCAGAGAAGATGTAATAATCTTTTTTCTCTAAAACCTCTTCGATTCTTGAAGGTTCTATCTCATTTCGAACAGTCTTAGGCTCAGAGTTCACTTCACATGCTAAATCAGTGGTCTGTAGAGTTGCAAAAGAACTTTCTTCACAAGTACCACTAGAAAGATAAGTAGTTCCGCTAGCTTGATCAGCATCCAATCCAAATCTTGAACTCGTAGAAGTTTCACTAGAACGAAAAGTCGGAATACTCTTAGCTTCATTTTCAGCCACAGAAGAAGTCGAATCTAGGGAGCCCCCGCCCTTCTCATTGGAAAAGGAATCTCCCAGGCACTTGTCACCAGGACAGCTTTCAAGCTTCTCTGAACTGTGAATTTGAAATTCTGCACTGGCAACCTTGGACAAGATAACCACTGAGTCTATACTTCTATCTGCATCATCGGCCGATAAGCTCCTAGTTTTGTTTAGGTTTTTCAAATTCAACTCGCCATCATCTTTTACTATAGGTTGCCTGGTCAAATATTCGGGTACCAGACATGACATTTCTATTCCATTGTCCACTATGGAATCATTAATAAGAGAAACCACATTGGTCCCTTTATCAGTGATCTTCAAGTCTTTAACAGCTTTGCAATCTGATACACCTTGAGAAGAAAGATTTGAGCCAGTACCTTTCCGGCACCTAGGGGAGATGAGATTGGTAGACCACTTCACTTCCAAGAGATCAGCTGCAATCTCAGCACGCTCCAATGAATCTCTCTTAACAACGCCAGCATCATCACTGTCTGGCTCTGGAGGTCTACCCTGCTGCTTCATTGACTTCCTTCCAAACACAAGGCCCAAAATCCGTGATCGACGAGTGGTCTTTGATATCCCATTACTTGTACCAATCTGAGTAGCTGAATCAGATTCATAAGTAGCATCATAGTTGCAACTTTTTGATTTTATTTGCGTCTTTTTACTGGATTGTTCATCAGTATCCTCACCCGAAGACGAAGGAGAAAGAAGAGTTTCGCCCTCTTTGACATCCAGCTCCCTCAAGAAGTAAGCTTCCCCTTTATTATCCAAATACATAAAGAAGCCTGCTTCAACCCCATTGACATCAATGCTAACCACTTTCTCTGTCGCCCTTAAACCTCCCTGAAACTTACCAAACCGGACATACCAAGGTGAAGATTTGAAGCTCCCATCTTTCTGTTCAACCACAACTATATCTACAGCACCGCCAGACACGGTGTTTACGCTTCTAGTTATATAGCGGCCTAGCCTTCCTACAGCATTCATTCTTGAAATAAAAAATTGAAGTTTCTAGCTCCCAATTAACTCATTTCAACAACAAATCCCAAATCAAACACCCGGAAATCGCTCAACCCACCTCAAGATTTTAGCTCATAGCGCAAATTTCATTCATCAAAATAACTCAGACCTTCCCTCTTTCAAATTGGCCAAGAATTCAAGAACCCCAGAATAACCCAATTGCAAAAGACTAATAATTCAAGAAACCCAGTTCAATTCTTGAAGAGAATACTAAATCAATGACAAGAAAATATGAATTATCACAAAATTGATCAAATCCCAATTGAATCAAAGTAAAATACCTCATAAATCTCAACAAAGAATTCAAAATTCGTGGAACAAAAAGAAGGGCTTACCCCAAACACAAGAAACCGCCAAAGACTACGCCTTTAATATAAAGAAAGAAACCTCCTTGGCGATAACTTGAAGAAAAAAAAAGTATATTTTCTTCGAAATTATTCGAATGTGCCAATACTTGTAATCATTGACACACTCAATCCAGTTGCTGCGTCCATCGAAATTTCTATGTATATACACCGTATATTTATTTAATTACTTAAAAGAAACTAAAAATATATTTATTGCGACCTAAATAAAAAGATCAGAAACAAAAATAAACCCAGCTGCCCAAATCCTACGTCGATGATGATGTCTGAGAGGGGCATAGAAAGAGAATGAGATTACGAATGTTGGTGACGACACGTCAGTTTTTGGGTTGAATAAGGTTTTTTAAAATTTTAAAGGTACTTTTCGTGTCAGTTTCATTTCACGCAAGTCCCTCGATGACTACTACTCTTTTTTTTATGAATAAAGAAAGAATAAAAAAATAACGACGACTACTCTTCTTATTTTTCTCTCCTCGGAATGGTAAAGTGAAAAGAAAGAAACAAAAATTATACAAAAACTTTTTTTTTCTAAATAAGAATTATCCATTAATCATAAAATAATCGAAGCTATTACAATAAAAGAATAGGAAGAACATATAAAAAAATAAAAGTTATATAATGGTGTACGACACCATGATAACAGATAAAAATCAACACCCTGAACCGGATAAACAATACAAAAAATAGAAAATAATAAATAATAAATTTTTTTGCAACATCTTCTCTAAAATACTTGAACAGCAGTAGCAACATCAGTTCCAACATAATTCTTAGAAATCAACAATTCACGACACCATGAACGTATCAACCGTCCCAACACCTTTCATAAAAACTAAAAGTCTGACTTTGCTCCCCACAACCTCCCTCGTACTATAGTGTTGAACACATTTTTTTAAAGCATGTAAAAAATATCTTTTTAAATTGGTGTCCCACGAAAAACAATTGACCATCAATTTTTTATCCGCAAATTCACTATGAATACTATTGTTGTGTTAGTCTTGTGC
>JAOWBF010000037.1:2180098-2195134 GCA_028566175.1 Vinca major
CCCCTACGTGTTTCCAATAATTTTACACTTTTTTTTTTTTTGGAGAGGGGAGGGTGTAGGGTGACGGGAAAGGAGAAGTAGGAATCAATCGAAGGACCTCGTCCAGAGAAGGAGAAACCTCAACCGATGGGGTACTCTTTGATTCCTCAATAATTTTACACTTACCTATGCAAATCAAACCATACTTTAATTAGGGGTAATTTAAACTTTTTTCTTTGTAATTATTTACTTTTAATCATTTACTTAGTTGGTGTGAAAATGTAAAATACATCAATTAATTATGAACGGAGTTAATATGTGTTTTTGTTCGAATACAATACACTATTTCGGTCGTTGAGTTTTTAACGTGATGATTGAACACTTTCGTTCTTCTTTACGTTATAAACCGTATTACTCGTTCTTAATATATGTTCTTTTAAGGGGGCAAAATCAATTATCGAATCGAGTCATTTAATAGCTGAGATGTGTTCTCCACGTGTAGAAAGAATGCACGTTCCGCATTAGTCTAAAATCGGAATGTTACACAGCCATATAAAGTAACGAAATAATAATAGGGATCATAAGAGTAGATGGGGCTGGCTTGGTATTTGATTTTCATCTTTGACTACAAATTCAATCACATAAACCTCAATGCAGAAAACGGTAAAGGAAATGAAAAGAAGTTAGAAATACAGAATCAGTTTCAGAGTCCCTCTAGTACTTGATTAAGCTTGAACTCTTCAACCAGGGTAGAACCTCTGCTAAACCTTCTTCTAAGCTTCTTGGCGCGTAATTCAGCTCTGCCTTCGCCTTCTCACAAGAGTAAGCCCACTGATGTCTAAGAACGTCTACCGTCTGTTCAAATACAGACCAGGAACAGATCATGAGATATCAAAAAGCAAAAACATAGAACCGAAAAGGAGACATGTGGCATGGCTTAGTTAGGAGGCCAGAGTTATATGTGTACCAAAGACGGAGCAGAGTGAATAGAAAAACCAGAAAGCACAACCACTTAACATAAAATTGAGAGAATATATAAGTCGACTGCGTTTTTATCATACAAGTCCTCAAGGTTTTGGATGATGGTGGTGCTACATAAAGACATGGCAGATACATACACTAGTAATGCAGCAATGAAAGTGCAGATGATAGTCCATGGGAGGATTGAAACTAAAAACTGGAAAACTTTGTGCTAGTCATTTAGTCCCCTCAGAGCACTTCACTCTATACATTTAGCACATTTTGTTTTTGAGACCATAAAAAAGATAGTTATATGAAATCCTAATCACCGAGAAGATGTGTGGAGGCCTAGGGACAGACTCGCACCAACCATGTACAGAACATATTTTCCAAGCAATCTAAACTCAACATACACTCTATATATACTTATAAATTCATGGTTTGAGAGAAAAACCAAAATCATTTTTGAGGAGTCATCACTAGAATATTCTCAGTGTTGTTCAGTGCTTTGGAACCATTCCCTTCCCACGGCGTTTTACGCCTTCCTCAACCAAATGAAAAGAAGGAAAGATGAAATGAGACCTACCCTGTAGCCCAAGGCTGTAAGTACTACTATATCAGGCTAGCATATTAGCACCAAGTACCAATACCAATTTGTTCAGAGCATTTCATAAGCACTGTGGTTGAGTGACAGACCGATAAGAGATAGTACTATAGTTTCCAAAGAATACAAGCAAACAAACAGAAATTTGTATGTACTGCAATAAACCCTGCGATACCTTTCCTTTCTTTTAACATTAAACATGATATTATGCCTAAAATTGGACAGACAGTTTGATACCAGGTAAGTTCTCAGATGCGTAGATATCAATGCATGAATGGTTCCATGCAACTGAACTATGAAAGGTGACATAGTCAAGGTTCATACCGGAGGGCTGATAAGGGGAAGTTTTCCCGTTATTCTAGAAACAATCACCATGAGCCACCCGTACACTCCAATAACAGCTAGTGGGATATTGAAGTGAGGCCTTTTTGTTCCTGTAATTTTTGCAGCTACATCAAAGACATTCTTGAATGATGCATTCTCCCCTGTAAGAAGGTATCTTTCACCTGGACGACCTTTGTTCATCGCTGCAATATGACCGTCTACCACATCATCAACATGGCTAAAAGAGAACCTATCATTTCCTTGGCCTATGTAACCAGGTAATCTCCCATTAAAACGCTCTATAATCTGAAAGAATAATTCATAAACATTCAATTCGTGAAAATGCTAATCCCATTCTGCAGGATAGAGCAGAAGACCAATTTAATGAAAATACTTGCGCAGATTATTAAAGACTCAATATGTTTTCTCGATGATACATAAGAGTATTTTTTTTTTGGTAAATAATGATTATATTGCCAAGACTATTCAAGATTTGCACCTGAGCTCAGGTTAAAAATGAACACCTAGGAGGCTAGGAACAACTTTACAACCTTCATCACTCTCGTTCCAAGAATTGGATTCCTACCAAATTCCTCTGCACTAATAAATAAAATTAAGCTCAGAGTTGATTCACAGCCAATGTAAACTAACTAAATAGAACTTTTGCAAGCCGTTAAGATAGAAAGAGAGTATATGAACAATTTATTTGGAGAGGGAATGCGGATCTTTTGGCACTTCTCTTTTGACATTTTTTTAAATTTATATAAAATGTAAAGCATTAGTAACAACCTCCAGTAGAAAACTTTTCTTTCTGGTTCATAGTTAACCTCAAATAGCAACCTCCAGTTCCATCAACTACATTAACCTCAGACTATGACTTGCCGCGACCACTGCATCCAAATTAGCTTACACTTCAATTTCAGAACCATTGATCCCAACTTACTACTACTTTCAGATTATGGCTTGCTAAATTACAAAGCATCAAAGAAGTGGTAATAATGAAAAAGAATAAGCAGCAGTTTACCATGCGTGCGACTACATTTCCAGCAGTGACCTTTCCCGGACCATATATAACTCCTGGATAAACTGGCACTATTGGCACACCCTCTGCTGCAGCATCCACCGCAATTTTATCAGATATTGCCTTCGATTTCTCATATTCCGTACAAAATATCTTCCCTGAGTGAACCTAGTACACAGATATGGAGAAAACATCATCAATTTTAACTATCAAAACTTTCCAAAAAACAAAATATGTATACAAATGGTTAAAACTTAAAAGATAGCAATTTCATACTTGGCCTTCATCTGCAACATATCCATCAGTTGCCCCCAAAGCAAAAAATGATGAAGTGTATATAATCTTCTCTATAGTCTTGATTTCCTTGTATGCTTTCAACACATTCTTCAACCCTCCAACGTTAACCTACATACAAAATTGAATCAATACAAAACAAAATTACAATCATGAAATCCCAAATGTGGTTATGCATTTTGAGCTCAAGTCAGAAGGACACCGGATTATCTAGTACATCTTCTAGCACGCTCTATATTACACCAATAATATTGCTCCACTCTATATCTAGTATATTTTTAATATTTTTTATAAAAAGGAATGAGCTTACAGAGATGAATTTAGAAGGGTCTGGAAGCCAAGGCTCAACAAGAGCAGCAGCATGAAAAATGACTTGGCAATTAGAACAAGCATCCAGAAGCGAAGAATAGTCCGTGACATCACCAAAAACTAGGTCTAAAGCTCCGCCGTCTGTCGGGGTAGGTAGGGCGGAGAGATCACTAGTACGGCGGACGAAGGCGTTAACGTGGTAGCCTTGATTGAGCAGGGAGTGGCAGAGACGACCACCTAAGTAACCAGAGGCACCAGTAACCAATACTTTCTTCTTCATCATTGAGAATTTAGTAGCTGAAGTTGAAATTGTGGTGGCTAATATCTTCCGATTTGGGTTTCTGATTTTTACTCCGAAATTAAAAGAAATTTGAGAACTTGATATCATTTTTTGATGGGTTTGAAGAGGAAACGTTCTTCATTGCAGATGAATCCATGGAGTTATTAGAGAATGGTGGAGTGATGACAGACTTTCTGAGAATTTAATGTTCTTACCAACCCAAAGTAGCAATAAAGAACGTCTTCAAGAGTCGGTCTCGGTCAACATATAATTGAAAATGTACGATACCAACCGGTTCAGTTTTTTACGTCGAATCTTTAATTATAATCTTGGGTCACATTTATAGCGCAAAACGGATTAAATTCAGTATATATAATATTTTTTAGATAAATATTAAATACTTGTAGATAGATATTAAATTGTATGCAATATGTATTCTCCTTATAAACACCTTCTACAACGGTGTTCTATTCTGATGAACTTTTATCGTTATACATGTAACAATGTCTTACGTAACATATTTGAAAATCACAACGAGTATCCCCAAAAAAAAAATTTGAAACGGTGAAATTCTTTATCTAATGACCCAGAACGACAAAAAACGTTTTGAATTTTAACCGTTTTGCACCATATCGGACTGACAATCTTGACTTTGATCATCTTAAGAGAACAACATTATTAATGAATGACATGAAAGAAATGCCAAATTGCTAAAGATATGATTTTTTCAGGGAGAATTTGCTTAAAAGTTTCTGAGATCAGGACATGGAACTCATTTATTTGTTTTTCATCCACAGGCTCATCTACACATATATAATGATATAAAGTCCAAGTTTGGCCTCAGCTATACATTTGATGTTAGAAGAAAAGTCTAAAGTGATTCAAACACAGACAAATCCTTAGTATTGAAGTGAACCTTATTGTTAAACCTAATGCAGCAGGGAAGCAAAAAACCTAATATACCCCTGGCAACTACTTCACCCTTCCTGCCCAAAGTATATAGCTTGTTAATGTACACCATCACCCCCTTTTGATGCTGATTTCTTGATTCATCATAATCTTGAGCGGCGAATGCATTTAATGGGATTGAAAGATGAATGCCTTCGGTTAGATCCAAATAATGCTCTACTAGTGGACGGAAATGATTTTATATCCCAGTTTTCGACATTCTCAGGGACACAAATGTCAAAGAGGACCTGACCAAGAACGCCGTGAGCATGGATGCTTCGAGTTGGTGGGGTTGATAGAGGAATCAGACGTTCCTTGTGCTCATCCTGTACTGATCCCGCACCACTACCTTCATGGTATTCCACAGAGCTAGGAACGAAGAAGTGATCGTTCAAATCAAGAGCAACTCTCTGGAAACTCTGTTGTGAATCCGTTGCTGCCTTTCTTAGATTGCAAAATGGCTCGGATATTTCATGGTTTGTGCCCTCTAAGCCCATTTTCTCGCCTTCAAGTTGGCGAATTCTTTTGGAATAACCGAGAGAAGCTTTAACTAGTAGCTCAGTCACAGAAGCCTTGTATTCTGATGGATATAGGCGATAATGACCTGTAAATGTGCAGATAAAGTGAGAAAAATGCATTATCAAAGCTTGTTTCTTCATGATAAAACTGAATTTGTGAATTACACGGGAAAACCAGTAGCTCATTTTCTGAAGTTCTGGAAGCAAGTTTTGCTAAACCAATTAACCGATTTCCTTTATCAATCCAGGGGAAGAAAAAAAAATCCGCTTCAGTGATCATCCAAAAAAGGGCATCAGGGAAGCGGCTTGGATTGAATTTATGCGTAATCAAATGCAAAAGCACATATGCAACTCATCAAATGACTACAAAAGAATTAAGATACAAAATTTAAAATAATCTCAAAAGTACTTGTCAAGAAGGAAAAGAGCAGTGGCTTGGCCTCCACAAAGAAGCATAGGGAAAGTCGATAGTCTCCTATTTGGTAAAGCAGGAGGCGTGATCAGATGGTAATATTATTGTTAATATTACGGACATGGACGTAATCACAAGCTTATCTCTCATTACTTCTGTCTTCGAAACCGAGTTTCTATTATCTAGAACTCCTCCATCTCAGTAAACTGTGACATACTGACATCTAAGATGTAGAATACTAGAACTGAAAAAAGAAATAAGCGAGCATAGATTGCTAGTTTTTGAGCAATCATGAAGTAAAATGCAATAACATGGATGACTCAGATAAACGTACATCATAGAAAAGCTATGCATAAGAAGAGAGAGTTAGTAAGTTGGACAAAAAACACTGAGCTAGGTGCATACCTACATGAGAGGAGCTACTCCATTTGACTAACTTAACATCACCACCAAGTTCTTGAATCCGTTGAGAAAAATTGCAGATGATATGACAAGGAGCGAGATCATCATCTTCTGAGCATAAGATCAAATATGGAGCTCTCATGCTCTGTGCACAAAAGCAATAGTAAATCACCGGTACAATATAAGAAAACAGCTCAGAGAACAGCAAAAGCTATGGATACTCACTACTGTGGCATATAGTGTCTGCCAGTATTCAGCTCTTTGTGATTCAAACCTGCTAAGGAAGAGGGCGTCCAGACTGGAAGAGATGCCATTTGCTATCCAAGAAGCCAGAGGTGGAGGACTTGCCATTTTGAGAATAGTTGGGTGAAGAACAAATTGAGTGCCCAAGTCACTTGTGAAATCAACGGGCGTAGAATCAAAGATGAACCCAGAAACACAGTCTCTCACCAACCGATACTCATCCTTTAAGACAAGTTCATTACGAGTAATTGTCGTGTTATAATTTTTAACATTGCAATCTGGAAAGAATTCAAGAAATGATGCAAATGAAATATAATTTCCTTAACACCATTTATGAAATGCACTTTTACAGGAGGAGAAGGAATTTAAAGTATACCATGTGCACTTGTTCTTCACACTTGCCTTCAATTATCTGCAACCAAAATGAATATAGAGTTAGCTCCATTAATCCATCAATACCATATTGATCCCAAAAACCACATGATAATAGTTTTATCAAAATAGTTAACAGTGAGAATTTCATCTAGATATTACAACAACAACAACATCACATTAAGTCCCCAATAATTTGGTGTATGGGCGGGGATGGATAGGAGACAGACCTAACATTTGGTAATTTCATCTAGATATTGTCTTAGAAAAAAAATGATCCAAAATATCACATGATAATAGCTTAACAAAACAGTTAAAGGTGAGAGTTTTTTTTAATAATCAATCCATGATTTCATCTAGTTATTCTCTTACAAGTGATGTAATCTGGATATTGTCATAAAAGAATGAAAATTTACCTGAAGAACCTTGTACATGCATGCCTTTGGGCCACCAGAAAAAGAGGCAAAGACAACAGGGCATGGTCTAATTTTCAGCTCCTGCAATTGAGGAAAATTAATCCATCATTAGAATAAATGTAAAATGTGAAGTTGAAAATGCCCAAGAATGCTGGTACTTTAAGGTCTACATAATTTTTTTCTTCCTTTTCTCTTTAATGGGGGCAAGAGTAACTGGAAAGCATGGTCACGTACCAAGACTTGTTAGGAAGATAATCACATAACTGGCCTTTCTTGGAGAAATGGTAAATTTATATGTAAAAAGAAATGAACTAATTTAGCAACAAACATAATGTAATTCTCTTCTGTTAGCAAAAAAATTGCGTAGACCAACACATACTTCACTGAGATAATATCCTTTGGGTATCTTCAACAGAAAACATGCAGTTAGTATAAAATTTTCAGTACCTTAACAAGCTCAGTTACAATTTGGGATGCCAATGCTGCAGCCTTATCAGGGAAAAATCTGTGAAGGTTACGAAAACTTACATTGGAGGTCAATCTAAAAAGCGCAGAAAACAAGTTTCACTATAAGGAGAGAAATCAGGAGAAAGTTCAAGCGTGGCCAATAATTCATTGGCTTAGAATCCGTAAGCACCATAAGAATATCTAGCAATTATCACAATTAGCATATCGGATAGGGACTATTTGTTTCTAAATTTCCCCCACAACAAATTTCTCGATTATTATGTCATGTCCCTTCAGGGAATAAAAGAAACCTTACCCAATTGAGCTAGCATTAACAACAAGAGCAACAAGAAGCTACCTCAATGCTTGGTCACTAAACTACTGAGAAGCTTGAGGAGTTAGAGAAACAGATATGGTAGAATTCTGCATTATCACAAAATTGCAGCTTTTATCTTTCTTCTCCTCGACAAACTGAATATCACTTCTATTATAAGACAGTAACTTATTTACATCTTCCAAAATGAATATCTAATGATAAAGAAAAACAATGATTAGCCATCGGTGACTACACAGCTCCAATCATGGCTGTACATAGTTATTTGTCCAATCACATACACGACATCTAACCGTCATTATATCAATACGTCACAGATATTCTACCAGCCTATCAGCCCGAGACAACCAAAAGCGCCACCTTGAAGTTTTCATGACAAGGCTAGAAAAAGGACATCCACAGAACCCAACAAAAGCCAAGGTAGCCTCAGCATGTTGCATGACTTTTTTGCACAAGGCTCAACTAATCTTAATGATCCAATAAATCCTATATAAATCTTGTTCTTCCCTTCTCAATTTCATAATGGCTATGCAAGTCAAAGTCTATACAAATTACACGTCATATTTCCCTCCTCAAATTTGTAAAGGCTGTGATCATATCATACACATCAAATAGGTATATGATCAAGGCCCCATTACATCTGTCAATCGAGATTGACCCAAATACCTTTAACCTATTCTACAAACAATTCATGTACCCAAAAAAAACCAATATACTGAAAAGGGCCAAGTCCAAAATTTTCAAAAAAAAAACAACTAAAAGAAACCAGGTCAGAATTAGAAGGCCCACTACACTCCAGATTGTATCAAGCTCAATAATGTTAAAAAAATATAGAAAATTAAGGGATATCTCAATCAGAAATAAGAGCCTCAATCAATTATAAGAAAAATTACAAAAACAAGAAGAAACTGCAAATACTTACAAATTGAGGAATTGAGATTGACAAATAAGGGAATTCCAACAAAGAGAAGAGTTTACCTATTTACTTCTGTGATTTGGTTACAGATTTAATTTAATTTTCTCATTCTAGTTTTTAATGAATTTTGAATCCAAAAATCTTAGTATTCTTTGGTCTTATTGGATTGGATTGGACTAGTCTCAAATCAAAAACCCTATTTTGGGATCAATTGCGCCGGATCAGTAAAGATTTGTTGGCGGCGGCGGGAGATTTACCCCGGTGATTCATCTTCAATCTCAAGAGTTTTTGTGTTAGAACTTGATTATTGCAACTTGCTCTGGTGTTCTTCAAAATTACACCCATGAAGACATTAATTCAGAAATTTCCTCATATCACATTCTACACTACATGAAGTAAGACTGCTTTTGTTCCGGACAAAATAATAAAGTAAGATTATGATCAAGTTTTTTTTTTTAAAGTTTATAATCTTAGGATCAGATGGTGGTAAAAGGCATATATAATTATTTCTTTAATGTTTAGGATTTCTTTTTAGAAATTTGTAATCTTTGGCGGAGAGGGGTGGGAGTGCGCGGCTGCGTTTGGGGTGGGTGACCGGAGATGGAGGAGAATGAAGGACGTGGTGGTTTGTGAGGTTACCGAAGATGAAGGAGAATGGGCTGGAGTGGATGTGGGGGCTAGAAGAGATGATAGAGGTTGGTGGTTTGTGATGGTGGCAGGAAATAAAAGGGAAGGTGTTGGAGTGAGGGTGGGGTGGATGGCTGTTTAGCATAGGGAGAAGAAGCGATGATGGGGATGGATGTTTGTGGTGGTTGCCGGAGATGGTGAGAAAGGGTAGGGGATGGTTGGGCTTAACGGGATGGGTTGAGATATGGTGGTAGTGGTAATGGTAATGTAAAAATTGTGATATACCAATTATACCCCTAATATGTTTCCGTTGACTTAGTAAAAAATTAAATTAATAGTTGACTAACAATTTTTTTTGACGGAAAAACCTTACACACCAATCGTAAATTGTTTGAGAATTTTAATGTCCAGAAAAATTCGGTAGGGACCTTATACCTGATTCATAAATTGTTTAGGGACAATAATGACAAATTTGCCAAAGAAAAAACCGACTCAATAACTTTCAATTGAATTTCAATATCGATTACCAACCAAGCCAAACAAATTCTTCATCATCATAGAAGAAACTCCATAAAAATCCTTCAAAAAACTCGAAGCTTCAAATTGGCAATACTAATAATCTATTAACGACGATGAAGCTTATTACTACCAATTATGCTCTGCTATATTTTCTAGCCCTAGTTTTGATTTGTGAAATTGGGCTTTCTACGGCGTCGTCTTCTTCTTCTTCTTATGCAGAAGAAGATGAAGGGTTCATAAGGATGAAGACTAGTACTCTTCTCGGCGGACTTCGTGATTATAAAGGAAACGACAATAATAATGATGCAGAGATCGAAAATCTCGGTCGTTTTGCTGTCCAAGAACATAACAAGAAAGAGGTCCTCGATTATAACTTTTCTTTTATTTTTTCATTTTTTAATTTTTTTCTCGTATTATTATATTTTTCTCGGAGTTATTTGAACAAATTCCACATTTTTGAACAACAAATAAGGTACTTTTTAGTCAAAATATCAATATTACTCTCTAAATACATCATATTTAATATTTAAGGGAATAATATTGATATTTTTATTAATAATGCCTTTTGCTTTCTTAATTTTCGCTAAATGTCTTACTTGTATTATGGAGTGGAGGGAGTATATCGTAAACAAAATCTAATACTCCCTCAGTTTTCTAATAGAGGTCTATCTTTCCAACTTTTAAGGTTGTTTTTCTATCCTTTCCCTTGCTTTAGAGAGAAGTGTAAGGTAGGGTTGATGTTTGGGAATAAACTAAATTATCTAATGGTATAATGGTAAAAATATTTGTTCTTCCCCTTCCTTAATCTATGCTGAACTACCTAGAAATACATCTATTAAAAGGGAGTAGCATAATTGATGATGATGGAATTATATTTATGGGTAACTGTATAGAAATAATCGTTAAATCGGACAAAAGACATTCTAGGGAAGGAGAAATGGACAAAAACCTTACTGTGAAGGTTATATTTCTTACATTACTAATGAATTTCACCAAAACAGAATCAGCTGCTTGAGTTTGGTAAGGTAATCAAAGCCAAACAGCAAGTGGTTGCGGGCATGATGTACCATCTTACTTTGGAAGCAGTTGATGCTGGCAAGAGGAAAATATACGAAGCAAAAGTTTGGGTAAAGCCATGGATGAACTTCAAGAAATTGTTAGGCATTCTGATGATGATGATTCTTCCATCACTTCTTCAGAGGTGGTCGTTGAAGAAGGTAGGATGATTTTTTTGTGTTTTAGCTCTAAAATTTTGATTCGATAATGTGTTATGTCTTTGCATCTTGTGATCGACGGTTTTCTTATCTACATTGAGCATTAATTTTTTAAGGAATATTATCGTATTGGGCGGATATAGGCATGAATGAAGGATCTATTTATTAGAAACATCGGAAGGAATGCCGTTAATGACATATAGAGATGGTTGGTACTAGGAAATGGGACACTGGTTTTCTTAAACATTTTGTTTCATGTCTGTTGACTTCATGGGTACCATAGAGTTGGAATGAGGTATCAATCGATGTCTAATTTCTTCTTTCAGATCGGGCTGTTGAATAACAGGAGATAAAACAATGTTATTGGCTAGGATGACTTAGTGGGAGCAAAGCTTCATTATGGCTTATCATGCAGCATTTAAAAGCTCGTTTTGGTCGCTCTTTTTGTTTGATTTCCTTCGTTTCGGACAAATCTGTTTATCAGAGCTTCCAATTTTCAGTCACCTATTGCTAGATTTGTTTTACCCGAACTAAGTAGGAAGTAAATGTCTTGGAATTGGAGTTTGATATGAAATATGTGTCGATAAATGTATTCCATGGATAAAAAAATCAACATATTAATCTAATGATTGTAGAACAAGGCTCTTAAACTGGATCTCATCAAATTATCTGTCGAAACGTGTTCTTCTTTGCAATAAGAAACATTGTTTCATTTTGTTTTTGATATGGCTTTTGTGAAATGAATTTGATCTAGTTTTATTGAATCTGGAATTTGATCACATAAAGAGTTATTCTACTTAACTCCAGTTTGGTTAACAGTTAATTACCATCTATGTTACCTTGACTCTTTAGTTTTGTATGCCGCACCCGTGTTGATACGATACGACATGGGTGTGACTGAACTTTTAGACCATGGTAGCTTTCATGTTTTGAACTTTGAAGTGATTTTATCATGTTTACTAATTGTTTTGTATTAACATGACAAAATAAATCACTACTCTTAAAAGTTTTTATTTTACTTTAGAGGTCTGGGCACCTAGACATGTGCTCGTATCCGACATCTGTTCCCGAGTCTAGATAACATAGATTACCATCATCAGAGTTGATGATCATGCATACAAACATGGCCAAAAAGATACATTTTCGGCATCTTCTTTCTACAATATTTGACGGTAAGGACAAGATATATTATCTGTCTTCTATTGCCTGGTTGAATCTCTTGTCAAAATTTACACTATTTCTCCTCTGGCTGTTCAGGAAAGCTCTTCTTCTAGAATCTCTATTCACATTATTCTTGATCTTTCTTGAGAACATTTTTCTGCGTGCTTCTAGTTGGTTTCCCTTGGTTTATATGAATAGACTTCTCGAGTGGGCTGAACTGCAATAGGTGCAACTTGCCTCGACATAATTTCATTTTAATCCATAATGACCTCAAATGAAAGCTTATACCCGACACAGTTCTGTATCCACATTTGAGGCTTTTTGCAACCAATGAAGGATGAATTCTACTGTTTGTACTTTAAGTTTCTCTATTTCTCTTTTTGTTTGCACAGTATGTCGGTCGTGGGTCAAGATGTCAAATCCTGTTTCCATCTCCCTTGTACTAGAATATTTTAATGTAGCAGATTCCCATTACTCTACTTTTGGCTCCCTCATCGGCTTCTGTTATTTCCATCTCTCGTGGAACGAAGATAATTGATGTGTGATTAGGGGATCATTCAAACTTTAGTACTGCTGCTGTATAGGCTTGGTACTAATGGAAGCTGGAATGAAATTGATGTTGCTTGGTACTGTGATTTAATGGACACCTTGTACTCATGTTTGCATTAGACGTCTCCTCGTAAAAAGGACATTAACATATTTTAATTTTATTCTAGAAATTAGACTTCATGGGTTAACTTTTTTCATGTTCGAGTTAAATTCCTAGAACACTCTATTGAAACTTAAGTTCCCTTTTTCCTTGTAGCTATTCCATCACTATTTTCCCACGAAAATCGAGTATATGGATCTAAAGTTAACATCCCTGTTTGGAAATTTTGTATTTGGTTTTATCTTTGAAGTGATTTATCTTTCCGCTCTAAAAATAATTTTCCTGAAGCTCTAGAATGTTATTATTATTTCATTATTTAAAAAAATATTGTTTTATTATTACCTCTAGAGAGGAGTTTTTATTCTTGTATGATAATTAGGATGAGAAAATGAGGGTGGGCTTGTTTTGTGAATCAGATATCCATGAGGCCGGATGGAAAAATGTACCAACACACGACTCAAGTGTGCTAGAGGCAGCACAATATGCAATCGAGGCAATGCAGCGCAGATCTAATTGTCTAGGCCGATGTTTTCTTCCCAAGCTCGTTCTAGCTAAGACTAAGGTTGCACTCGAGTTGATTTTTTGTGCTTATAGTACTCTGGTTTTTTTCTTCTTTATTTTCATCTTATTCAGACTTTTCTTTTCCGGTCCGAAATAATTGTTTTTTTTGTTGTTGATGAAACTGTTATATTGTGAAATGCAGGTAATTGAGAATGGTATGAAGTTCTATTTGGTTATGAAGACTAAGTGGCATTCAAGGGTTGATACTAATAAGGTTATGCTTACCAAGAACATCAATGGAAAGTTCTCTAAGTTTGAGTTTCTGTGAAAGATATGTGCAAAATTTACAATCTTTATGAACTATGAAATACCATAGTGAGTGCCAAAGCTATGTTTTGCATATCGTTACATATACAATAAAACAACAGTGAAATGATGTGTGTATATATTATTGTAGGAATGTGAACAAATGCTAATGTCTCTTGTTTAGTTTTGTGAATTTCTTTCAATATATATTGAATAAAATTTAACAGGAATTCAATGCTGAACAAGTTTTTTCCAATATATACTAAACGAAATTTCGTGTCTTGTAGGACCTGTGTTGTGCTACACGTATTGTGCTAAATACCTATCTAGACACAACACTTGTTCAGTGCAACTGGTCTTTTGCAAATCCTATTAGGTATTCGCTTAAAAGGAGATATTAGTTGTCAAATTTGTCATTCGACGGTCAATTATTTCACACGTGTAGAATTTAAGGTATTTTGCATCTAAGTCGAATTTGGTTGGCTACCGAGAAGGCATTTATGCGAAATAAGTATCAAAATTGAGATATCCTAATCAAATAAAAAATACTTCAAATAGAGTATATTTTAATTTATCTAATTGTGTTAGTTACACAAGTTTAGATAAAATGCATATATATTTTAGAAGATTAGGCAGATTTTCTGAAATCTTTTAAAATATGTTATATTTTGGATAGAGAATTTGTAAGGTTGAGATACCTAAAATATGCAATTTCAAAAAATAAAAGTATATTATGAATTCAATCTATAATTTTATCATGTAAAACTTGTTGAAATATTTTTTATCATTAAAAATAATTTTTTATTTATTATATGATGATATGATAAGTTTTAAACTGCACAAAACTAAACTTCGAAGTATGCAACTTATCTGTTATTATAAAGAAAAATCCCCAGATATAAATGCCAGACTATAATGCAAAATATCAAAAAATCAGTATATACTTAATATTTTTTTGCACGTGTTACATGCTTTTTGACAGCTATTACATTCTACTCCCTCCATTCCTTAATATAAGACTTTCAGGACATGTAATGAAAATTAAAAAAGCAAAAAGCAAAGTGTTTTATTAATCAAAAAACTAATATTACTCTTTTAATTATGACTTATATACCACTAATATTATTTAAGAAAGTAATATTAATATTTTAATTAAAAAATACTTAATTTTCAAAATATATCTGAAAGTATTATATTAGGAACGAGTTAATAGCTATTTATGGTACTAAACTATTTATAAATTTCTTTTTATAGTACTAAACTATTTTTTTATCTAAATA
>JAOWBF010000037.1:2259815-2270821 GCA_028566175.1 Vinca major
GCTACTTAATTCAAAAATCTCAACCGACTCTACTTGCAAAAGTAGGATCAGTAGTTACAACCGGGTGCAAATCCTCTGTTCACAATTCTATCCCCAATCAAGCAGAATTTGTTACATAAACATTTTTTCTAATTATACATACACATGGTGAATTGTGATTGACTGGGGACAGAGAATTTGTTGCCGTTACAACCTTAAAAGTTGTAACAATTTCGAGACAGATAGTATAGTAGGACCGGAATCAATGGAACCACTCTAACCCCTAGTAATCTGAATAGAAATGTTTTAGAGATAATTACCTGAAGTTGAGATTCAAGAAATTCAAGGATGGTGGCAGGAATTATTCCCCTAATGCCCCCTCCATCTACGCTAAGAATAGTGACGAGGTTTCCATAAGTTGGGGGCTGCATTGGGAGAACAGAAGATTGTGCTCTCTTCATCATTTTCTTCAAATCTTTTGTTGGAATGAGAATTATAAAAAAAAAAAGAAGAAAATATCTCCTTTTCTTTTGAGGCACAGAATATAAGAGATTCTAATTAATGTGTTTGGATTTTTCAGTATAAAGTATTGATTGAATCTATATATAGAAGTTTAAGAAGCTGAAGAAACTTCCATCCACTATCATTATTTATTACTCCAGTCAGAATTTAGAAATAATTAAATTATAAGTTTGGTTGGACTTTGGACAATTCCGTGGTCAAATGACTGTTTTCAAAACACTTTCTTTTTGGCCAATGAAACTTTAGCACAAGAAATTATAAATAATTAAAAAAGTATTTAGATATTACGACAAGTTTTGAGCATATGGATATTATAAATAATTAAAAAAGTATTTATGTATTACTACAAGTTTTGAGCATATGACTTGGTCATGGCTGCAATGATTTTCCAGCAGCCGGGAATAAAAAATATCATGGATAATTCACTAAAACAAGTAAAACTATCTAAGATCATTATCGTGGAATTAAATTATAAGTTTATGCTTAAAATCTTGTTTCTTCCCTTCAATTTTGTAAAAAATGATATTAATTTTGAAATTACACAGAGTCAAAAGTTTTGAATTTAAAATTACGAATTTATCCAAATTCGACTTATCAAATACGCGTAGATCATTAATTATTTTCTTTTTCTTTTGCTTACGTAAATTTTCTCGATGACTTATAGAATCAAGCATTTTTATATCTCTCTAAAACATAAATTCTTAGTGATATTAAAATGACATAGCAAGGGATTTCAGGCTCTACCAAGTCTTGTTATCGGGCCTAATTAAGCTCCTTAGGGTCGGTCATGGAAAGAAGTGTTCCTCAAAGGACAAATTCTAGAATAAAAGTGTTATTGGTTGCAATGGCCTAATCAATTGATGACTTCACCGCGGGAACTTCAATTGTTGTGAAGATTTACCAAAAGGAATTCGTCAAACTTTTGCTTAAGGTCTTTAGTGTTTATTACAGGTTTATCCATTTCGTGACAAATAATATAAGTACAACTGGATCGATAATTGATTCTATTATTGTTTGTATCATTTGGTCGTCCTCAAACTTCAAATAGAAGACTTGCCTTAATGGACGCATTGACTTTAGTATTGCAAAAAAATTAATTTTTTTTGTGCGGAACTAATGTTTATGAAAAAAATATGTCAATGTAACTCGAAATACGTAAATATTTTAGCATAGAGTGAAGAAGAGGCATTATTTAAGGTGTCCTATCCTAGTGGGGCAGACGCCTGCCCACGATCGTGAGTTTGTGAGTTCGATACCCTCCCTATACATGGGATAAGCTTTAAATGTCTCCCTTTCTAGGGCTCTCTCTTCTTCTTGTAAGGCAGTTCTCACTCCTCTTATGGGACAATCGCCCAACCGGGCTTCAAAAAAAAAAAAGAAAAAGAAGAAGAAGAGGCATTATTTCTGTTATAGGCTTAAAGAGTTTAGTTTATTTCTATTAAGTCTCAACTATCAACATATCTCTCTGTCTCTCTATACTATGGATAAGGATAACTTTAGAAATATACTTAAAGTTGGAAAATACATAATTTATTTTTAAAAAAAATAAGAGACAAAAAAACTACTATTATAAACAAAAAGAGTATGTGACAGTTACAAGGCGTTATATAGGTCAACCAGGCCAAATAAATTGAACTAAAAATTTATTCATTTTTTTACAATTGGCGAGGACAGTGAATATAATCTAGTGCCGGGGCATATGATGATTCTTTGACCATCTGAAGTTAATTTGCCTACTAAAATATCACCCGTCTCTATTCAAGATCCCATCGTCACAATTCCATTTTTATCTAAATTGCGGAGTAAATGGACTTCTAAGTGCGGTATTTCATTAGTGACCATTTCAAGATCTTAACTTGTCACAGGAGCCTAAATTTCATATTTGCGTATGTGAAAATAAGTGGCTTTGGAACTAATTGAACTATGTCTACCTTTACGATTGACTAGCATTTCTTCTTTGCTAAAATTAATTGGAAATTTTATACAAATGGTCAAGCAAAATTTTAAAAAAAAAAAATTAACTGAAATATTATCTAGTCCGTAATACATGATTTTTCTTGTTGAAAAATCTACCAATTAGTTCATGAATCTATCGACGTTGGAATAAGAGGATGCCAAAACGTCTGTGAATAGAAAAAACTGCTTCAACAATGGCGATAATGCTAAATTTACTTCCCCATTTATCTCCCCGACACAAATTGAATGTCTACTTTCTTATACAATGAATAGAAAAACATGGGACGAGGGAGGGAGTAAAATGTTGCATTAAGGGAATCACAACTAATTAACAAATATGGTATGGACATGAATTGTATCCTTTTTAAAATTATTAGCTCATTCAAGGCAAAACACAGCACTTAGAAACCTGCAACTCGAACATAACGAATCAGCAGAGTAAATTTCCATTGATAGAGCTAGTCATAAGCAACACACTTGAACTCTGATGCAAGCAGTTCTTGATTCTTTTAAGACCTGATCATATAAAGATTTCACAGACATCATTCGAGATGAAATATGATAGACGAAACAGATTAACAGGCTATGATGGAGTAGTCTAAACATTATATACCACTTTATTTATTGCTATATAGGTCCATAACAACTTTTACAGAGACCTTAACTTTTAACCACAGGGGAGACTACATTGTGTAGAGGAACAAAAATACGGTGAATAAATTTTGTTTGGACCTTCAAATCTAAAAATACCTGAGATAAGATGCTCGAAACCAGCTGTGCGATATGTTAAAATGCATGACAGGTGAAGCAGCCACGGAAGGAACCAATTTGGGGAGTTCGGCGGAAGGAGATGGCCTTGTAGCTGGTTCTTGCAACTTGCTGTGCCTGGTTGGTCCCAACTGAGCTTCTCATTTCTTGAGCTTTCTTTTGTGCTGATCTAAGTTTATTCATGATCTTGTCCATGGATGAAGATCTCTTCTTTTCCAATTTCATCTGAATATGTTCATAAGTGAGCTTGCAGCTATGCAGGACTATGAAACCATCAATCAGAAAACAAAGATGGTAGAGGCAAACATATGATGATCCACAAGCTGCTAATAGTGAGTCAAATTCAAGTATTGCATTCAAATGCTCAAAGACAAATCAATTAGTAACTTGTTTGAGACGGTTGTTGAAGTGTTGATTGAAGATCAAATTGAGCACCTATAGATATTGGTGCCATAATAGGCTCGGTGCAATCAGAGAAGTAGGAGGGAAGGCCTCTAAGCATTCAAATTCGAGATTGAGAATAACTCCTTCCCTAATGTGCACGATCAAGCAGTAAGCAAAACCGCCTCCTCACACCAATCCTATGCATTCTTCACTGCTTTTCTTTGTTCATTTTCATATCAGAATTTGAGAACCGGGGAAATGAGCCGAGTTTTACTAATCTAATTCTTGTCTTGGAACGTTTAAGAATTATTAACCAGTTATTTAACTGTCATAAGCCAAAACTTCATAGAGAGAATAAGGAGAACTTTGCCATTCAAATACAAGACATCCACTCCAACTTAAAAGCAGATATTATGTATTATTCAGGTCCCTTAAAATCTAGCCAAGAAATAGTAGTTTTTTGTTCCATTCGAAGGCAAGGAAAGAAAGAATATTCCATTGGATTTTATGGAAAATTATTTGATGCGCTAGGAACTTCAAGGAAGACATGTACAGAAACAAACCTCCAGTTTCCTTATTGAAGCCTCAGCTTTTGCTTTCTGCAGGTTCTCCCATGCAGTAATTTTTGCTTCCTCTCTTTTTATCCTGAAATGTTCATTACTATCAACAAAAACGAAATAATAAATGCCAGAATATAGGTTTTTTTTTGTAAAATTAGATGATTTTGTCAACAAGAAATAAAATAGAGGTAATAAGCTGCAAATGCTAGTAAAGTCAAGAGCATGCAAAAAATAATCAGCAACGAGAAACGGCAATAGAGGAGAATAATTAAAAAAGGCTATTCCAAGCAGCCATAAAAGAGTCTTGCAAAAGATTTGCCTCATTGAAACTCAAAACAAACTCTACCTAAGAAGGGTTGCAGTAACTTGATTTTAGAGATTTCAAGCTTATGCATTTAAGGATCTTAGGATATTCAATTAAATAAACAGCCAAAAGTTCCTTCAGTTTATTCGTGTTAATTTTCTGCAATTAATAGTTTGTTTAAGCCAAGAAAATAATATTTTTACAAATTTCCGTCATTCAACTTTGGTACCTTTCTCAGTGTTTATACTTTATTCAGAGGCTTATATAAACTTGAGAACAACCCAAGAAATATGAGCAACTATACCAAATTATTCTATAAGCTGTAAAAGGAAAACCAAAACTACTCACTTTGAGATAGTTTTAGCTGTCACGGAAACCTCCCGACCAGCAGAATGTATTCCTACAGCTTTCTTTTTCCAGTCATCAGCATTTCCCGAGCCCCTCCCAGGAACTCTCACCCAGTGTTTCTTGGACCACCTCGTCATAGTTACCCGTTCATCAACTTGCACATCCCTGACTTCAGGCCTAGGGGAATTAACACTTTGCACCTCCACAATAGGTAACGTATATGGAGTTGAGGGAGAAAATGGAAATCGCCGCCTTGGAGATGAATGTGGACTACCCTCGGGGCTCATTTGAGTAGCCATATCCCTCCTTGAAACAGCACGAGATATGTCAGAGGCTGAACATTCCATGATTTTTTCATCTACATCAGAATTTCAATGACAACAAACTCATATCAGGACTAGACATAAAAACCAATCATTTAATTAAAACAGTAAAAGTCGTTTTACAACCCTAGTATATAGAAAAAGCACATTAATGGAATGTACCTACTAATTGAATACAAATTCTTTCCCCTCTTGAAAAAAACATTTTGACAATTTCATCTTATGATTTTCTCTCAAGTGTAGGCCAATGTCAATGCTCAACTAGTATTAATGGTTGACGAACAAAACGATTGTTAATAATCAACTCTAGGACAGTGAATTAATGACAAACAAATACTACAAAGAGGCCTGAAAATATAAAGGATTATAGTTTGTGATAACCAACAAGCAAAAAAAAAAAGATAAGCAAGTAACCTCGATGAGTAAGGAATGACGATTGGCTGATTAATTCAGAGCATCCATGCACACTGATCGACCTCCCCATACAAGGTTCAACTGATGCCGGGTAATTTCCTCCAGCTACATAGCCACCATTTCGAATTGATAATCTATCTGCAACCATTACTCCAGCTGAAAATGGAGAATTCGCCATATGATTTCCAACACTCCCTCCTTCAAACATAGGCAATGCAGGAGAGTAAAGCGAATGGTACGCAATCCCAGGAGGTCCAAGAGGCCCACTCTTGGATTTTTGGCGCCTTTGCGGCTGCGGAACCGAGTTCCTAACTTGACCATCTCCCGAAACTGGGCTAAAAATCCACCTCTCTGCATCCTCCCATTTAGAAGGCAATGCCTTTCCATTATTATAAGGGAACAATGCAGTATTTACACTCCTCCTATTAGCATTACTATGCAATGGTACGCGTTCTGAACTCCAACCTTTCTGAACCCCAACGCTCATATGCCGGTAATTAGGCGTGCCAGGGCTAGGAAATGTGCCGGTCCGGCGAGTCGTACCGGCTTTCTTCATTAGTCCAAATCGAGGGGAAGAAGAGTTTGCAGCATTAACTACAGGATTATTCAGATCTAATGAAGCAGGCCTTCTCCGATCTGATTTCTTGAATGCAGCTTCTGATCTTAACCTCCTATCTTGACATTCTAATTTCAAATCCCACAAAGAAAAAACAAATATTTTCAACTAAACCCTTTTGGCATTTCAAGTTCTTTAATGCTATTAAAAACAATACCTTTAAGAGCTTGAGAAAAAGAGTTTCTTGCTGAATCTAAGATTAATGTTTCATCCTCTGTCTCAGCCTCACTCTGTTCTACTTCTTGAACTTTTGCATTATTGAAACACAATAGCAATAGACAATGTAAATTCAAATCAGCCAAAAATATTAAAAAATGTCTGAGCAAAAAGGTCAATAACTACTTAAGAGTGATACCTTTAGCTTTTAGTACTTCTCTGGTGGAAAGGTGATTATTATAATTCTTGTTCCTTAGCGTGATTTTGTTTGGATCTGGATCTGAATATGGACCACCACCTGATGAAGCTGAACCTTCACAGAATTCATGCCCTGCCA
Source organism: Vinca major (assembly GCA_028566175.1). Taxonomy (NCBI): domain Eukaryota; kingdom Viridiplantae; phylum Streptophyta; class Magnoliopsida; order Gentianales; family Apocynaceae; genus Vinca; species Vinca major. The sequence continues at coordinate 2,266,483 of JAOWBF010000037.1, forward strand.
AATGCTGGTTCAAATCAAAGATTTCAACTCTTCGAACCAAACAAATTCTGGGTTAAAAGAAACAGGAAAAATAAAAAAGTTGCAATCTTTTTCACCATTTTAGCATCAAATGAACAAGAAACCCAACAAATTCATCCTCATTTCCAAAACCCATAAAGAAAAAGGGGAGGGAATAGCTATTAAAAATACTTACTTGTGAAAAATCAGAGACAGGGGAATCTTGATCATGAATATCAGAGGCAAAAGAGCAGCGTTCAACACTAGCAGAAGTGGAAGAAAAGAGACTGAAATTGGAATCAGCAGTGAAAATCACAGAATCTGGGCTAATATCTCTGCTTGGTCTCAATCCAGAACTTGATCTTTGATGATCTTGTAAAGAAGAAGGCAGCTCCTGTTCCTGCATTTTCAAGAACTGCTGCATTCTAATGTTTACTTCTTCATCCTCGTGAAAATGAAAGACTAGCTAGGGAGGGAGGGATCTATATACTGCGATTATGATGTAATGTAATGGTGACATAAATGGTGGTCATGATTTGTATTATTTGGATTGAGTTTTTGTGAAGAAGACAGTAGATTTATAGTAATGGTGGTGACAGTGAGGGTGAGGGGGTTTGTTGGAGGATAATAAGGACAGTGGGTTTTGGGAGTTTGAGGAGGAAGAAAGAGTCATAATCAATGATGATGTTTTGTGTTTTTGTTAGCACTATTAAAATTGGATACTCTTCTTTGCTTTCAATGTTTCTCTTGAGTCACTACTCTCATATTCTAGTGTGAAATATGTGTTTATTTGTACATTTAAAACTATTAAATTCTTAATTTAACAGTTAAAAATAGAATTAACACATATTTTCAATTTTGAATGTGTGATCTTCCTTAACAAAGTCAACCCTTAAATTTCTCATTTAACAATTAAAATTTATTTTATGTGCGAAACAAATTTTCATTCCACATTAAAATCGTGTACTTTGCGACTTTCTCAAAAGGAAAAAATAAAAAATCGATAAATAAAAAAATCGAGACTCTCATCTTTTAACACCAATTCTTTTTAACAAATTATTAGTTGTGAATTACAAAGTAGAAAAATAATTGTTATCTTTAAATCAAATATTAATAATTTTTTTTTTAGTCAGCACCTTTAATTTTTCTATGAGAATTTTTATTTTCCTATGTAGGAGAAGAGTGTCGAACCCGGAACCTATCAATCACAGGTCAAGACTTGCCCCACTGAGTTACGGCCTTCTTGACATCAAATATTAATAGTTAATATTCGTGTAGCATATAGCAGGGTAACCGGATCCCTCTTCTCATGCCTTAGGAAATTGAGTTGAGACTCTCTCATAATTGACTTAAGATTGTAGTTCTTGCTTTTCTTTTCTTTTTTCTTATATTTTAACGAATTTTGTTGATATTTATATCTATTTTATAGTAATATGATTAATTCGCTAATTAATTGTCAAACTCTTTATAAATTGAAAGCTCTGAATAAATTTTGTATAGTCCATACACAAGATTTGAATGTGAACCCTTGTACAATGTTTGGATTGTGTAAAAAGTGAGGAGAGGAAATAAGTGGAAGAGGTGTAAAAAGGAAAGGAGAAAAATGAGAGAGAAATGATTACATTGATTTAGTGTTTAAACATGAGGAAAAAAATTAAGAGAAAATTATTGTCTTTATTTTATGTGAATATAAATATTTTAAAATAAAGATAATTTAATCACATAGAAAGTTTTTTTTTCTAAATAAGAATTATCCATTAATTATAAAATAGCCGAAGCCATTACAATTAAAAAATAAAAAGAACATACAAAAAAATAAAAGATATACAATAATGTAGATCACTATAATAACAGATAAAAATTCATACCGTGAATCGAGTAAACACTATAAAAAGTAGAACACATAGAAAGGTTTAAAGAGAGGCAGAAGAGCAGAAATCTCCCGCGCTGAGTCCAATTGTGGTTACTTGAGGTTTTCAACACCGAAGTTTAACAATCATGTTTTAGAAGAGTGATGTGTCGGGGTGGGGTATATTTATAAGGAATTGACTTGTCGGAGAGAGAAAATAAATGAAAGTCCCCTCGTGACACGACGAGCTCCATTGTCTAGCATGGCCGATGTCCAAAACATGAGTATTAGCTGGACATCCTAATTTCGTGCCGGTCAAACCGCCCCCACCTCCTCCATTTTCTTGTACACAAAAAATGATACTTACGCTCTTAAAATTCTCACCGTTCTGATCCGACAGACATTATGGAGAATATAAATCAAAGTGACCCAACGGCTCGATTGGTGGGAGGTTTTGTTTTAGCCCACCGTAAAAAGTTACTCCATATTAGAGGGTTGAACGGCCGTCACTTCTGACCCCTCTTGTATTCGCCATTGGGGTAGGGAAAGGGAATGCCGGAATGGGAACACATCCAATGAGTATCGAATTCATACCACTCGACTTGATAAGGATTACTTTACTAGGTAAGCTACTACATTAGTTCATATTAGATAGATTATTACTGTATAGTAACTATAATCTTGTTCTTCTCAGTTGATTTTTGGCTGGCCGCAACCATCCGACCAAAATTCCCCACTCATCAATTATGAGATTAATTTAATGAATAAATTAGGAATATTCATTATCATTTCACATAAGTATATTCGAGCAAGCAATATTTCTTAACTTGTGTTGCATAAATGTGTTACAAGAATCTCAATAGATCTGCATGGTTTTGTACGTTGAAACAATTCCCATTTTGCCCCTCCAATTTGAACACTTTTGAAAGTTTAATTATTATGAAAAAAATCTAATGCATATGTAAACTAGAAAATATGCAATCTATAAGTTGTTAGATAAAGTGAATTGAATAAAAATCCTTCCACTGATATGAAGAACAAGGCAAAAGAAAATCATATGCATAATGAAATAAAAACACAGCCCAAAATCTCGGAAAATGCCCGGAATATCAATTTTGATATAGCGAGTTCGATTGTCAAATATATTTTGCGCTCTTGAATCCACGGACTCCCATATTACACAACCTTATGCATTCTCTAAAATGATGTGTGTGACAGAAAAAAATGCACACTTTTTGAATAAATTATATGAAGGCTTTGTCTTATACTGACCATAATTTGAATAAAGGACCAATCGTGATAATATTTTTGGTAGACAATATTTTTGACAATAACTGATTTCCCAAACATTTTTGGCGTGATTCTTTACCCAATTACGTACACCCCTTAGATTTTGGTATTCTCACTTACTGCTCCAAAGCATATTTATTATCGAAATAGTTATTGCGCGGAGAAAAATTATCTTCTGCATTAAAAAAACACTTTAATTCGATAATTAAAAATTTGTTTCGCACATTTAAAAGACTCAAACTTTCCAAACCACAATCAACTCAATTTTTTCTGGATTCTAGAAGCGGGCTCCAACTTGATGTAGCACATAGTTGGTTCGTAACTGTAGTTTGAAATCATAATAACGTCACACATTTCGCGTTGGGTTCGAATAATGACCCAAGAGCTTTATTAATACCAATAATAAATTACTTGACAATTATTTTTTCTTTTTCTTTTTGATTATGCAAGATGATTATAAATACTTCGTTCATATCCCTATATAATTTTTTATAAGAAATACTCGAATATTTTTTTGGGTGACTTATACCATGATATTTAATTTGATTAATTTTGTTAAGATTTTAGAGAACAAGTTTGAAAGTATAACACAATGAAAATGTATTTTGAGTGATTCGAATTCGTAATCTTATTCCTCGACATACACCGGGGGTATGAGATTGAAGTGGTCGAATTTGCCATCACTTCTTCTTTTCACTCATAATTTGGACTAGTCACTTTTTCAATTATCAAAAAAGAAATTCTTAAATAAACAACTAATTATGTCATTATTCTAATATAACGATATTATGATTTAAAATTGTATATTTTAATACCAAATAAGAAGAGAAGCAGTTGTATAATATAGATAATCTAAAACCTACATAAGTCAGGCCATATTAAAATTTTCCTAAACTAAAAGTCATGATACTAGTCAAATGTAATTGTTTTTTGGTCGGGTAATAAATTTGAAGAAACAAAAAAAAAAAAAAAAAGGCAAAATCTAAAAGATACCATTTCCCAATTCCAATCGGGTCAGTCAATAATAAGATTGTATTTGTAAGACTAAACTTAAATTTTTTTTTATTTTTTTTTTTGTCAACAAGGGATTTGACCCAGTGGATAAGCCTCTGGCTTTCGACACCCTCTCCCCACAATAGGGCAATAATATTTCTCCTCCTCTGGTGAGGCAATACTCTCCCCAGGCATGGGGCATGCTACAAT
>JAOWBF010000037.1:2820624-2831864 GCA_028566175.1 Vinca major
GTGTGTGTGTGTGTGTGTGTGTGTGTGTGTGCGCTCGCGCGTGTGCGTGCGTGTGTGTGTAGACTCACCCTAGAAGTAAACCTATGGTATAGGGGAAAATCTGAGAAATCCACGAAGATTGGAAAAGGAAATGGGAAGTTGCCAACTGTTATAAACGGAAAAAACTTATAGAAATTCTCATACAACTTTTCACATACTGTAGCCTATCTCTTCTGCACTGTTCGTCACATTTTCTTTAATCCTTTTCTCTGATTCTTTTTGCCTCATTGTACCCCATTATGGTGTACTGATGTTGAAAGACTACTCTTAGAACCGTTTTGAAATATTTCCTGAGGTCTTTATTGTCGAGAAAGGATATAAAGTGGTTTTATTTGTTAAAGAAAAGCTTCGAATTGGACTTATTTGGATTTGTTTGAGTTGTGACGTTACTTCCCATTCTATGCGTTCATCAATCATCAAGGCCGTGAAGTTCATTCATGCAAATTTCTATTGGTGCCTACTATAACTTCCTTTCTACAGGGTCTTAAGGATTTGGGGTTTGGAGAAAACAATTGTGGATTAGCTAGAGATGATATCGGAGATGTAACCGCTAAATCAATTGACACGCCTACTAATATAAGGTATCAATACATCCTACTTGTTCTTTTCTTTTGTTCTGGATTTGTTTCTAGTTGCATTCTGTTGAAGACATCTGAACAAATAATTTATGCTATGCATAACATAAATGGAGGCATATACTCCTCACTCGTATTTCTTGTTATCCTTATTTTTTTTGAGGTCATGAATCAAGCAATATAATATAGAGTTTTCACCTTTATCGTCTATAACAGAACTTCCGAACACTGTCCTTATTAATGATAAGGTGTAGTCTCCTGCACCTTTGTTTCTCATCACTTGTAAACATGAAATGTTTTTCATTGAAAAGGAATAGTTAGTAGGCTCTTTAACTTTTGGTTTATTACAAAGTTATTTTTTAGGCCAAAGAGAAAGGAGTTCTGTTCAAAAGGCTGAACAAACCTACTTTGTTTCTCTTACTTTTGGCTTCCCTTTTCCGTACTCGGGGCAATTCATGTTGAAAATATGCATATGAAGCATTTAGTATTATTATTATTTTAATACTTTCAGCTATATTCTACTTAAAATTGTTCTGGATTTTGCAGGAGGGTTACAAAATAGAGTTGATGGATTTTAGCATATATGGAACTTCTTATGGTGCTTGCTATTTTCTTTGATCTGGCCTATGGTGGAGATGTCTATATCCGATGGCCAGTATTGAATCATATACCTGTTTTAATCTTGTTTTGATGTGTATGATTCTTACCTCGGTTTATTGTATGATTCTTATTTCAGCATATATAATCAACAGAGTTGGCTGATAATAATATGGAGTAGGGCTGTCAATTGAGTTCACTTGGGTCCTCCATACCCACTAAATGGAGACCCAAGTTGGGTCTTTATTGCATTGGATCTGAGTCTTTTTAATTAGTCCAGACTCAATCATGTTTAGTCCTAGATCTTATATGAAAACTATAAATCTTAATTGGATCTTTGAATCTTTGGTGACTTGGGCCTACACATAGTTTAGACTTACTACTATTGGATATTATATTTATCTAGATTCAGACTTATTTGAGTCCCTACATAATCTTGATCTGGATATAAAAAAGTATGTATAGACTCAAATTCGGTATAATAAATCTAAGTCTGGATATGGGCTCTTGAGTCTCATTGACAGGCCTAATATAGAGGTTCATGTTTTAAGAAGGAAATGTTCAAATTGCATTTTGCAAAATTTAGGGTGGAATTTTAGCATACTGGATTTTGCAACTTCCTATAATATTCGTAATTATGTCTTATTCACACATGGGTGGATCTTTTTTAGTTTATGATATATGAATAAAAATTTCTATAATCAGAGTGTTGTAGGAAGTGCCCATAACATTCTAACTAGAATTATATATTGTGCTTTTTGCAACTCGTTGTATGGTCTACTTGTGCATGTAGAACAAAAGGATAAATATATTCGGTTGGATTAGCCAATACAATGTATAATTGCTATAAGACAGCATCCAAATTGAAGTACATTATCTTTTTTACTTGGTTAAGGGTAAAAAAAAAAAGAGTTATTTTGAGAATGAAAGTTGGAGTTTTAACATATTTTAAAGCCAAAAGCAAGTGAACGTCCAATTAAATGTTCCAACTCAATCGTGTAGTTGGCACATTTCTGAATTTCAAACTTTTTTTGTCTTTTTGAAAAATGAATTTCATACTTTTAGTTCTCTTATTTTTGCTACTTAACTTGAATAGAGTAAAAAAATGGAGTTGAAGTTGCAATCCAAATATACATTTAAGGTCCATTTGGATGAGTTTTGTTTTCAATTTGTTTCAACTCTTTTCTTTTGTGGGTCTAAATATTTCTCTCGCAAAAATATCACATACCCTAATTAAAAACAAAATTCATTCAAACTATGCAGGTGCAATTTATTATAATCGGCCAGATATTCTTTCGAATAAAAGTCAAACTCTACAAGCGTAACTACAATTGAACGAGGATCAATCTGATTGAAGGTGTTGATACCCATATCCTCTAACAATAAATAAAAGAAAAATCATTGTAATCTTTGGTGCAAGGAAGGTGAGATATTGAAGACATCATTCCAAGGTGATCTCTCTATTTGATCACTCAAAGGCTTTAGACACCCATTAGTCCAGGCATTTTAGTACCATTATTGCTATAAGGACATGCTGCTAGATAAGACATGTTTGGATTTCCATTTAAAAATGAAAAATTATCTACTCCACATTTTGATTGATTCTTGAACTCATAATTTCCATTATCACTTTCTTCAACATTTGAAGTCTTCTCCACCATTTCTCTAAACATCGAAGATCGAAGAAGAAGGCCTAATGCAGTAGGGGAAGAAGAAGAAGATGACTTGCTACAACAAGGACTTAGTGGCATTTTTCTTTCTATAACTTCTTGTTTTGAAGGAATTGCTAAATTTCTAAATGTGAATGAATTAGAAGTGAATGTGAATTCGGGTTTATCGTCGAGTTTAAAGTGATTAAAATTGGATTCTAGAGGGATTTGGGAGGCTAAATTGTCTTGATTTGTTGTTGGTTTTAGCCATTTTAAGTATGTGCTTAAATCAAAGTTAGTCACTGCATTGATTCCTCTATATTCAATAGCTGCTATATCATAAGCCCTGGCAGCTTCTTCTTGAGTACCTACAAAAGATTAATTCAACAAAAAAAAAACTTCAAGATTAGGAACTCTAATAAGTTATAATTTTATCAGAAGAATAAATTGATCACTCGCGATCCTCTGTAACCTTACTATTATAGTATTTAGATGACAATACTATCATTAGAGACGTTATAGAGAGCATTACAGGGAATTTGAAGCAGAATTTAATAATATGATACTCACTGTAAGTACCAAGATATAGATATTTGTTACCAAAAACTCGGCCAATTCTTGCTTCCCATCTACCATTATGATGATGCCTGACAATTAAAAACAAATGCCTGATTATCATCAGTATACTAATCATCATCCCCGGACAGTGACGGATTCAGAACTATAAAATACTGGGGCACATGACACTGATAAAGATTTTGGAGAGTTTTTATATTATTAGTGGGGTCACTAAAAAAATTTGTATGTAAGTCATCTATATATGTATCATCTAAATAGAGTAAATATACCATAAATACTAAAAAAAAATCAGTGAGGTCATTTAACCTCGATGCTAGAAGGCTACATCCGTCACTGATCACCGGATGACAAGATTTCTAAATGTTTCACATTTTATCTTTAGTATATAAATTTTATAAAGAAATTCTTTAAAATATTATTAAATTTTGTCTCCTCCCACTCACATTATGATTATTGAAATTTTTTATATGGTCCTTTAAGATATTTACATAAAATTGTTCAGCTTGTCCCTACATAAATGTGCATAAAATTATTGCGATAAAAACGTTTTAACTTACCTTGCAACACCTCTGTATTTTGATACACCTCTTGCAAATCCACTGCTGCTTCTGAAAATAAAATAAAATGAAGAGTTAAATATTATATAATTCTCTTGCATCATAATTGCTAAAGCTTAAATAGCTGAGTGACTAAATATTTACCTTCTTAAAGAGGCTAAATATTCCTCCTTAGTTAGGTTTTGCATTACTTCAATCTCATTTGTATAATCAATTATCTGGGAAGATATTAAGAAGATCTTTAGTCAACCGCCACGATTATAGTATTGAACGCTTTAAACTCAGTACGAAACATTTTTTCGACAGGTGTTGTATGGACCGTTAATTTTTTTTATCCAACAATCCAAAACGGCTAAAATTATTAAATATGTATTGAATTTTGGTCGTTCTGCACAATAGATGGACAGTTAGTCAACTAATCTAAGCTAATAAATGAAAGAAATTAACTGCCAAAATTAATTTGAACTAAGGGTGATCATACTGGGAAATTTGTGAAAGTTGAGGTCCCCCAATATTTGATTGCAGCCAAATCATATGCTCTTGCTGCCGACTCTTCTTCATCATAAGCACCTAATAAACATAATCAAATTAGTTTACCTTCAATTTTCTTTTTTCCTCTCTTAAAAAACAAATTCATCTAAATATATTGATAATTCAGGTGCTCACCAAGGTAGACTGCTCCATCCAAGTAGTTAAAAGCCAAAGTAGGATCAAGATCAAAGTATCAAACACAGTAGCAAAGGTTTAGTAAGCAATAAAAGATTTCAAAAATTGAATTTAACGCAGTTGGCTCAATACACTTCCGACTTGAAAAATATTAGTTGCGGGAAAGAAAACTTGTACTTCTTGTGAAAACTAGTTCATGGTCTTCATATCCTCTCAAAACCAATCGACAATGAGAGGTGTTAACCATGAGTTTATAAGTGATTTGAATCTTCCTTGTGCACTCGATGTGAGACTTCATATTTCAACACTCCCCGATTATTATTATTTTTTTGTAAGAAGAAAAAAGTAGCAATAAGTGTATGTACCTTGTTTTCCCTTCTTCTTTTGTGTTGCATTCCAAGATGCTTTGTCCCATAAATGAGCTTCAAAACGCCCCGTCCAACGATGTCTAAGGGGAAGAAAAATTCAAAATTAAGCTAATAAAATTAAACTCCAATGAACTTATTATCACGATAAAAAGTTCCAAAAACATATTAAGCGACCTATATTTTAAAATCGACTTATATTTTTCATTAGACTGTCATATTTTGAAAACAGAGAGATCAATAGTACCTACTAACACCTCGAAATCGGGAACTTCTCTTGACGGTAGGCGTAGTAGGAGTGGTTTGATCAACTTGCTTAGTATGAGAAGAAGGGAGTGTAATTGCTGATGGAGATCTTCTTCTCCTCTTAACACATTTAGTTTCACTAACCATACTAAAGCTCCTGCTTCTTGGAATCATCTCAGTTTTCACATTATTCATCTCCATTTATTTTTTATTAAATTTTTCACAAATGCTAGATACTAATTTAAGCTGAAAAGTGTGATACTTAAATAGCCTAATAATACTCTGTCCTCTGTTGATTTTTTGTTTTTTTATTTTTTTATTTTTTTTAACAGAAAACTATGACACATTTGGTATAAAGACAAAAAAAGGGCTCGATGAGTTTGATAGGTTTTTATATCTTTTAGACAGTTAAGAAACAAGCATTTTTTTAGGATCATTCAGGGACGAAGTCAAGATTTTTAGATTGGAAGTGAAAACAAATTGCAAAAAAAATATTAAGGCGAATTTGATCTAATATTCCGAACTACATATAAAATTTATTATATTTAATAAGTTTTTAAAAATTTCGGGGCGACTGCCCCACCTTGTAATCGTCCCTGAGATTATTGGAGCTGTTTGAACACAAATTCGGCTTAATAAAGTTTGTTTTTGGACTTTGCATGCAATCTTTTTATCTTCCTATGGACTTGCAAATAGCTTTCTCAGCCATGGAAGAGACAAGGTTAAATTATCTAGGGACTAGGCTATCAACTTCACGTTGTGGGTAAAAGTAAATTTTATCTATTTTTTTAAAATGTAATTTTTTTTATTAAATTTTCAACAATTTGTAAGGATAAAAAAAATTGCAATTTTTTAATTTTTTGGGACGGCGGCGCCCACCTCCTGCCATTTAAATCCGTCCTTGAACCTATCATGCTCATTATTTTAACCACTTAAGATGTGAATTATCAGGAACATGTGCGGTTACAAACTAATGACATCTCCTAATTGTACTTAGCAGACAAGGTTCTAATTAATTAACATTTATCATACTCAATATTTTAACCCTTTAAAATATGAATTTTCAAGAACACATCATAGTTACAAATTCGTATCGCCTAATTACGCTTAACAGGCAAAGTTCTAAATTATAATTTGTCCTGCTTAATATTTTAATAGGTAAAAAACATCAGAGACACTTAAATTTTTAGTGATTATCTATTTTAGTATCTAAACTAAACTTTGTAGTTGTTTTACACTCCAATTTTACATAAGTATTGATTTTATCACTTCCATCCATTTTACCTTTAATCTGTTTGTATCGCTTTTGAAAGATATATTTAATAGGAGAAAAAAAAGTTAATAAAACTGTAGTTTTCTTCTACGCAATTTCTACAATCTCTAATTTTCATCTTATTCTTCACAACAGTCTGTCAGTATGATACATTCTAATCTTGATCCATTTTAATTTTTACCATTTTGAACCTATGAGAGATTTTCCTTACGACCTTGGCTAAGAGACAACCATTGCTATGAGGTTGTTGTGATCGACGTCAGAAAACATTTTTTATTTGAGATGTTGAAAAAAAAAATAAAAAAATCAATTCTCTATGAATATACCAGTGTCTAGAAAGCAGAAGTTTTTCAAAAATAGAATAGGGATAACGTTGTCCTGTGGAGATGAGTGGTAGCAGTAGGCCGATTCCAGTGGGTTTGAAAGAGCATTGAGACCTTTATAAATTGATGAGGTGTTAAACTGGGGTGGATTTTTTGGGAGAGGTGGTAGACTTTGTAAATTGCTTTTTTGGAAGTCTTAAAACATTTTTGAGCCAATATTATTAGATGTTACACCGTTCGATTTTGAATATTATTGGGATTATAACGAAGTGGGTTGCTCAAACTTCACAATGATATATAACATGTGAGAAAATCAATTTATATTGTGAATGATAAATTGGCGTAAGGTGGGGTTGTTGAAATGTGGTAAATGGATTTTTAAACCCACATCCCACATGAGAACCCTATGGAAGTGAGATTCACTTTATAAGGAAAGTGATTCACATGGGTTTAAAATGTGTTGTCAATATTATGCCACATTCTATACTAAAATAGCTTGAACTTGTCTGTGAACGCGACCTATAAAAGTTTGGATTGTTTCTGCATAAAATAGCCTAATTCTGATTAACAGACGAGATTTTGAATCAATATTATAATTTATGATATTCACGTTCACTTACCACTTACCACTTACCGTCGCAGTTCATACTACATGTAATACAATTTTTTGGTGAGATTAGATGGTAGAAAGAAATACAATTTTTTTTTATGCCCGAATGGGCATTGCCCCTTGCAGGAGATAAGTGTTTCACAAGAGGAGGAGAATCCTAGAAAGGGAGATTAAAGCTTACCCAAGCATGAGAGAGTATCGAACTCATAACCTCATACCTTAACCTCACTGGGCTAAGGATCTGTGATAAAAAAATACCAAATTTCAAACCACACAAATCAAGTATCTTCTTATTCATAATTCAATTTTTATTAAACGTTAAATCAGTCAATTGACTAGTTGTCTTTTTGCAATAGGCACTTTCGTCCTACTATTTTGGAGCTCAAAATGATCACGAATTGAAAATCTCATGCACATAAAATTCTTTATCTTCGAAATTAAATGTTACTACAAAGTTGCTGCACGTTGATTATGTACAATAATCAATTCCTTTCCCTCAGACTGTTCATTCTATTGACATAAAAATGATCAAAGCAGATAACATAAAGAATATGCTGAAAGTGAAGGCAGCCGTTCTTACATGGTTTCATTAGACAAACGAACGATCACCAAAGGACACAAAATTAGATGGCCCTAAAATTGCTTTTAAATTTTCCAACAAATTCGATAGAGACAAATTTCTGAATCATACTCAAAAGCACCAAACCTGTCTTTTTGGTACAAACAACTCTTCAAACTTCTCACAAACGATTTTGTTGGAAATGAAAACGTTACTAAAAAGATGTCGTATTCATGAATGAGACAATTGTTGTATTGTCTTCTAACTGTCAGTAATCCAAGCCCTTTCTTGGGATTCTCCGAGTAGCACCTTACATTTTAGCATCTTTAAAATCGGGTCTGAAGAAAATTGGACAGTTTTTCCTCCAACGGTAATAACTAAGGAATCAAAGTTTTCATTGTGGATAAGGTAAATGCAAGAGCAAACACACAAGTCAGGATGCGAGTAGAAATTCATTAAATTTTATTCCAGTAGTCTAATGAATTGAGAATAGCTACATAAAGAATTGAGAATGAACCCTAACAAGGGAAGCAGCAACTTGATATCTAATGAGAGGCCCCTGTGGGAATACCCACAACAATTAATTTGTGTTAAAAATAAATGTACACAGGAAAAGTTACCAATATCCAAAATCTACTTTCTAACCTGCATGAAGGAGAAAGGCTCTCCTGCCAAAGACGGAAAAAAGCCTCGGCCTGAGAACCAAGAATCACCCCCGTGCAACTTGCCCCAATTTTGGAGGCCTGCACAAAGAATAGATGCCTTGTAAACCTAAACCCGGTTAATTTTCGCTGCTGCTTCCACAATTGAATTGTCTAATTCTTCCGTGTTGTTAGATCCCCATCAGAGAAACTATAGTTAGCAAAGTCAGGCCTATAAACACTCAGTTGTTCAGTTCAACCTGCTTTCCAACCCTAGAAATGATGGACCTTTAACTTTAATGCGCCTTGGCCCAATCTCTATAGGGTGCGGTTCCCTCGAGCTTTTCCCCAGTCCATTGTGGAATCTGTCAAATCTCTGGCGTTCTCCACTTCTGTTAACTGCTTCATCATTCTCTGCTCTTCTCAACTTTATGGATCTTGGGACGGTGTTTCTAATGGCTCGTCGGTCTCTGAATGCATTACCAGGATATTCCTTAGTAACTTTTGGATGATAACTTTGACATGGAAGACCCGCTGTTGAACGCTCTGATGCAATCTGCAGGGCATCACTTGTATCTGACTCACGTTTCTTTAGCCTCTTAAACCCCTGATAAAACAGAAACTCCAAATTAAGTACTTCTCATATCAAAGGACATGGCAAAAATTCCAGCTAAGCCACACCTTACAGAAGGAAATAATTAATTTTAACTTTAATAAGTAAAATAATCATGTTAACTACCCTTAGCATAAGCAAACTATGAATTATACTGAAGTTGTAATTATAGATATCCCAATTACATGAATACATGTCAGTAATATAGTTCTGTCTCAAACAAGGCAAGTTTACTGTTTTGCTAGTGTAACCAGATATGCATGCCATAAATGGAAACACAGAAAATATACCAAACATAAAAGAGCAAAAAATGTTACAACTGCCAAGTACCTGATGATCACAGCTGACAGGTGGGGAATCATGCACAATCCTGTGTTGCACCTTAGCTGAAGAACGTCTTTTGACCCTAAATATTTCTGAATCGGACTCATCACTCTCTTGATTTTCTTCTAAAGATTTAACATCGGAACTCTGCAGTTCGTTCTGATGCCCGCTGGCACATAAGTTGGTCACAGTAGATTGTGGATATACTACTCTGCGGTTGGGAAGATCGGTAGAGGACTTGGAAAGCAAAAGATTTCGCGAGTCAGAGCCATGATGCATCTGTAACTGCACGCAAAAGCAGACAAAAGATCAGTTTTAGTAAAGCTATCTCTGGTTGCTTCTGGTTTAACAGAGTAGCGGAAGGAAAGCCAATATGGTACAGAACATAAATGAAAATTGTACATTGTCAGAGCGCGTGATACTTTCAACTGCCTCCATAAATGAACTAAAGGTTGATGAAGGTGAGGTTAGAGAAACTGAAGCATCTGAAGCTTCACTGGTAAAGCTTACTTTCTCAGTGTAGGGCACGGGCAGAGAGGAGGAAGTGCAAGCTGGCTCTTGAGACTGATTATTGGCTCTTGGACTTGCTTCGTTCAAGGCACCCTTTATCTCACTGTAAGGAATATATCCTTTCTTGTCAACTTTTGAGAAGATACCCGACAGTAAACAAAAATCAGCCCCGCGTTTACAATGTTGCTGAACTTCATAGAGTATATCTTCCTCCAGTTCAAACTCTCCAGCAGCAGATTCCATGTCTAATATATCTTCCCTTCGAAAAAGAGTTTGGCTCTCAAAACAAGGCAAGTCAAGTAACTTGGGATCTGGAAGGGGAAAAAAGAAGATCCAGAATCAAAGATCAGAATCTCCGTACCAAAAAAATTGACGATATGGACTGTGAAATAGACAAAAGTCCCCACTCAAAGCAATAAACTCTAAAATATATTAAATGAACATACCATGGCGAAGGCACACAGGATGAGCATAGCAGCTGCAATTAACATATGCTGCGTAACAATCGCGTTTGCAAATGTTGCAAAGTATAGTTCCATGGGAAAATGAAGAAACACTAATGCAAGCTTGTGATCTCATTAGGCACCAACTAGAATAATGCTGGAAGCGCATCAATTTTACAAAGGAAGCCTTAATTGTTTGGCGTGATATTAAGTCAGCTGATGAATAATCAGAATCCCCAATGTCCAGATTACGGTGAAGAATCATTGCTTCCTTACATAGGAGTTCCTCATGGGGAAGAAGAGGCATCCTGTTGAGGAGCGCATAACGACGGCTAGCAATTGATCCCAGGGGAAACCAATCACCCATTGCAAAATTTACAGCCTCTCCACAGTTAAAACCTGGAGAAAGTTTCAGAATGTTAATATATTAAAGAAAAAACAGAGACAAGAAGGAAATAGGCACTAGCAAAAGAAAATGGGTCCTTAGGTAATCCTGATGACAAAGGCTCTGAAGTCATAAGGTCTATATCTGCATTCTTACCATGGCTAAATCCTGAATGATATGCTCTTGGGAAGGTTACGACATATTCCCCAGGCTTCTGCACAGCCTTGTAGACAGGAACATTATGTTGCAACAATATGTTTGGAGGAAACAAAGTTGTCTTCCCCAG